>JBBDGP010001608.1:0-212500 GCA_037952835.1 Lithobates septentrionalis | reverse complement strand
AGTCACTGGGGAGGCAAGGCTGTCGTGGACATCGCTCGATCGAGAGGGGGCTCAGGTAAGCATTGGGGGGGCTGTTGCACACAGAAGGTTTTTTACCTTCATGCATAGAATGCATGAAGATAAAAAACCTTGTGCCTTTAATCACCACTGGGTTTAAAATTCACCACTGTTATAAAATTTAGCAATTTAGCAAGTAATTTTTTCTTCTTTACTGATGTGTGCTAATAAGGCTGCGCTGATGTGCACTGATGAGGCAGCACTGATGTGCACTGATGAGGCAGCACTGATGTGCACTGATGAGGCGGCACTGATGTGCCGTGATGAGGCAGCACTGATGTGCACTGATGAGGCGGCACTGATGTGCAGTGATGAGGCAGAACTGATGTGCACTGATGAGGCGGCACTGATGTGCACTGATGAGGCAGCATTGATGTGCACTGATGAGGCAGCACTGATGTGCACTGATGAGGTAGCACTGATGTGCACTGATGAGGCAGCACTGATGTGCACTGATGAGGCGGCACTGATGGGCACTGATGAGGCGGCACTGATGGCACTGAGTGGGTGGCTGGCTGGCACCCTGCTGTGGGTTGGTGGCTGGCTGGTGTGTCCTCTCTGGTCCAACTGTTCCGTGGTGTGCAAAGTCCGAGGCAAAGGAAGGTGTTATGGAAATGATTAAGAGCTCCAATCGAGCCCAAGGTTATCTGCTGCTGTCTCTAATTTGAAAAGTGTTGATATGCATGCATATAAAAGTAAACACTCTGAGACACGCTCAGCAGCATTACTGTTACACTTCTAATTTATTCAAGGCGGTGTTAATGTTTTATACACACAAATACGTCATTGCTATGTTAGTCTAATAGGTACATCTCATTGGTTAAGATAGTAAAGAAGATGGAGAATTTTCATAACGAGGTTTGGCTGTCTTTGGTTTTATCTCCAGTTCCGCGTTCTTCTGATGTGTGGGATGTAGGGGGTACCCGCCATCTTGAGAAAATATAGGAACAGAGCAAACCTGTATACTTATATAATGAGTAAGGAGAAAAATATGTATGCACATAAGTAAATTGACATTTTCAGATTACTATTATTATTATCTACATCACATTCCTTCACAATCCCCCCTAAAATGACTATTTTCTCTTTTCTGTCCCTAATATCTGAAGGTCCCATTTTGGCCTGGCCCTTCTCCTCAGCAACTCTTTTAGGCTGTATATAGAATTGGGCAGTAACTGTTCACTTCCCTCCTCGATACAGCTGGAGAGGTGCAGTCAGGCGCTATCTATCCCTAAAACCCTATAGGATTGTGAGATTATGGACAGGGAGTGACTGTAGAGGAGTGAAGGGTTTGTCATCTTCCATCATAAGGAGGTCCTCTTCTTCTTGGTGGAGAAATGTAGGTGTGCTATTGTCTACAGCCTTGTTCATTAACTTTTTACAAAGGTAGAATACAGCATACAATCAGGGCTAAAAGGACCAGGATTATTAATACCGTTACCCGTATCTGGACGAGCACCTTCTGCCACCCACTCATCCAGCTAAAATATTGGTCCCATGGGTCTGTGATACCTGAGTTCTTCTTCAACTCCAGTGACAGATCTTCTAATTTCTTTATAGCTAGAGTAACCTTACCATTTGGGCCAATATTATCAGGAATGTATGTACAACAGGTTCCCGTTTTTTCCTATGATTTTACAAAACACCTCCTTTCCCAGCTAGCACCATGTCTAAGGCCATCAGGTCCTGGAATGTCATGTAGGAAGTGGGGGATAACTGGTCAGCAATTCCCTGGAGGGCATCTTTAGAGTAATTTACAAATCTCTGTTGGTTATATGTGTAGTGTCAGGTTACCTAGAGGCTGGGTGACAGATGTACACCGTTGGGATCAGGAGTGCACCGCAAGGTAGTGGACCCTAGCACTGACTGCTGCGGATTGTACCCTGGGAGGTTCAGGAAGCAGGTCTACTGGATCACTGACACAGATCCCACTGGGAGCTAGAGCATAGATTCCCCAGGGCGCGGAGTCTAAGAGCCAGCAGGTGTTCACCAGAGCCTCTAGTGGTGAGGATGGACTGCGCTGCAGTCTGGCTCCAGGTCGCGGCCCCCAGGGTCTCACAGCTCACGCTCACGGTAGACTACAGGAGAAGAGGAAGGAGGGAGCTGGCTGGAACATCAGGGTCACAGGCAAACAGGGATGGCCGGGAACAGGCCAAAGTCGGTAACAGAAATCAGATGTAGGAAACATAGCAAGTACACACAGAGGCTAATACACAGTGGTTGATCAGCACTGCTGGCTTGCAGTGCACAGGTTAATATAGGGTTCCCTGATAGGGCCTGGGGTGGGGCCATGCTTAGAGGGGAGGTTACAAAAGCTGTCAGGTGAGGGTCAGCTGGTCTCTAGAGATGAACACATGGAGACAGGTTTGCTGATCGACAAACTCTATTGCATAACCATGACATGTAATTAATTCAATCTACATTCTTGCTGACAGTTGTTATGGGGATCAAAGACTCAAAACCAGCTTTTACCTGATCCCTGGCTTTAAACTCATCAGGGACCCCCCTTGTAACCCCTATGACATGTATGTATACATGAGGGTCAAAGCTTCCGGAGAGAGCTGCTCGCTTCCTCCTCTGACTATGTGCTGGGTCAGTGTATGTATCAGGGGTATCTAAGGTAAAGGTGGTCACATGTGTACCTGAAGAGTTACACTAAAACGTAATTATGTTATCATTTTTGTGATGGCCACTTCCTGGGCCCCTCCCCCCTAGATCAAACAGAAAAAGGATATGCAGCACCCGAAAACACGCTCTCCTGCAGTGATAAGCGTGCATTCAGGTGTTCTTCCTGGCCAACTTGACTGAGGTGGCTGTGGTCAGCAAAACTTGGAATGGACCATCATAACTTGGCTCAAGGATCTCCAGACAGTAGTTGGTGTGTTCCTGTATCTAATTCAGGATCTGGAATGGAAGAAAACACCTGGACATGCATTCAGGTTAATTCTCGTGATAATGTGGTTACATAATTAGTCAACACATCAGACTGTAACTGTAACTGTTGTGGAAAGTAACAACCAAGTCTGGGAGCTGGACCAAACAAAATTTCATAAGGGGATAGGGCATGTTTCCCCTGGGGTTGTGTCTGACACTGAACAGGGCAATGGGCTAACTGTCTGGCCAACTCATGTTAGTCTCTTGAGCCATCTTTAACATCCTGTTTTTAGTGTCCCATTCATCCTTTCTACCTTCCCGCTACTTTGAGGGTGGTATGGGATGTGTAGTGCCAACTGAACCCCCAGTGCTGCCCAAATCTCTTTAGTAAGGGTTGTTGTTAAGGCTGGTCCCTGATCTCTCAATATCACCTCTGGGACCCCAAATCCACATACTATCTCACTTAGTAGTTTCTTAGCTGTGGTCCTGGCAGTCGTGACCACTTCCACTAGGGCGTATTCGAATCTGCCACTTCTTGGCACTTGAGAATGATCAATTTGCATCCTCTGGAATGGGGTATAGGGCTTTTGCCAGGTGCTTCTTCTGTGCTTCTTCTGTGCTTCTTCTGTGCATCCTGGGTTACATTTGGTGCAGATAATGCATGATCTGCAGAAGCTGTCGGTCAGTGGAGTAACTCTTGGTGCAACACTTGTTGATAAGAGAGTTCATAAAAGTCTTTGTCAAGTGGGCAGCTCCATGTGCCCATTGCACCACAGCTGGGTACATACTCCTGAGTAGACAAGGCTTCTTGTTGCACTCGAATAGTCCATTTCTGAGAGTTGCTCCTCTCCGTTTCCAGCTTTCCTTCTTATCCGGACTTGTTGTTTCCTGTAGTTCTTTTAGATAAACTCTGTCCACTGGGAGAGTTTGTAAAGTAAGCACAGGGTGGTCTTCTACCACCCTGCTGTCCACTTCCCGTGGACCACCAGCTGTCTGTTTGGCAACTGAATTGGCTAGATGATTGCCTTAAGCTTCCTTTGAGTTCAGTTTGTCGTGTGCTTTTACTCATAATAGTCACTTGGGTTGGGAGAAGCAATGCATCAATCAAGTTTTCACAGGTGTTCCTGCAGCCATCAGGAATCCTCTGTCCTAGATAACACCATAATCATGGGCAATGCTGAAAGCATATCTTGAGTCCATATGAATGTTGGCTCTTTTTTTCCCTCTGCCCATTTATGTGCTGTAGTAAGTGCTTACAGCTCTGCCTCCTGTGCAGACATCACCGGTGGTAAGGCTTCAGCTTGTAGAACAGTGTTTTCGGTGGTGACCGCGTGTCCTGTGTGGTCATGGGGTGACAAGTCAAGACTCTACTCCTCCTCCTCCTTTCCCCCCTCGAGAAGTGGAAGAAGGGTGGTAGGGTTCAGTGTTTGACAACTTAATAGAGTAATGCTGTCCAGTAGGAGGGAACACAGGAGTCTCAAGTGTCTGGTAGTGGACAAGTGTTTCGGCTGGACCTTGGTTGAATATGGCAACAACGTCATGGGGAGCAAGCAGAACGAGGCAGTGTCCGAGGACCAAGTTCAAAGTTTTGTCAAGCAAGGCTTGTGTAGCAAAGCCAGCTCGCAGACACAATAGGCCTCCTCTTGCTACCGCATCCAGCCGACAGGAATAATATCCTATGGGGCGTAGGCTGATGCCGTGTGATTGGGTGAGTACACCTGCAGCATGTCCCAGACGTTCGGATACAAAGAACTTGAGCGTTTTGCTGTAGGCTGGGAGCCCTAGCGCCGGGGGTGGCGCACTTAAAGGCTTCAAACTTTAGATATTTCTTCAGGAGACATCTGGAAGGGGTCTGATTGCAGAGCATCAGTAGGAAGGCTTCTGGAATCCATGCTCTGCGCTAGGAAATTAGTCCAAGGAAAATGACAGGTGTTGAGCACCACTGCATTTTGGGCTTTGAGGCTCTGCAGCCCTGGTTGGCAAGATAGCACAACAGGCTTTCTGAGGTGACTTCAACAGGGGGTAAGTCAGCTGCACAAAGGAGAAGGTCATCAACATGTTGGAAGAGAATCACTTCCGGGTATTCCTCTTGTCATGTGTCAAGGATGATAGCCATAGCTTTTGCAAACTGGCTTGGAAAGTTATGTGCCCCTTGTGGCACAACTGTTTAGGTATGTTGCCGTTTCTTTCCGTGGATGAATGCAAAAAGGTACCAGCAGGAGGGGTGAGGGTGGACACTGAAGAAAACGTTTGTAAGGTCCACCTCTGTGAGGTATTTTGCAGTCAAAGGCATCCACAGTAGGTACCTGGTTCTCTTTTTAGGATTCTCTTCTTGGGGTTATTGTGGTTTCCGGGGCAATGAAGCGCCCTCTTTTAGCTTGACTGAAACTGGTGGCACCTTTAAGTGACCGTTGTCTTCCGGTCCTGTGGACCATAGGCACGCAGGGATTCTGTCAAGTACTTCCTGCAGTATTGAACTTGAAGTTTTTGCTTCATTAAGTGTCATCAGGAGAGGCAGAGAACACAAAGCAGATTAGTCTTCTAAAGATAGGGGAGTATGTAACTTCATCCCCCCTTCAGGTGTGGCCTGATTGAGGCCTGTAGTCCGGACAACACATCAGCTCCTAGTAGATTCAAGGGACATGTAGAGGACACCACAAATCTGGCAAGCAAATCAGGAAGTGGACTGGAGCGGGGCACCCCATCCATTCCTACGCAGGAAACATCAATAGTGGAAAGGAAAGAATTATCAGGCAGGTTCACCGCCCTCAACACACTTTTGGCTGCACCCCTGTCAATGAGGAAAGTGGTAGGTTTTTCGTCTGGGACATCTTGGGGCTCTGCATTCTTTTCTGAAGTGACCCCGTTTCCCACAGTTGTAACAGGTGATCCTTTCCCTGGTATTGGGCAGTGGTGGTGGACTAGTGTAGGTGGGATCTTCGTCATGGGTTACCATGAGGGGCGTTGGTTTTTTACCTTTTTGATTTTCTATACCTCTGGTCATCAACAATAAATCAGACATTTTCATTGAATGGTATTCAGGGCGGGCCACCATCAGGCCTTTTCTGATATCCTCTCTGAGCCCTGAAACAAAAGCAGTTGATAACATGTGTGTGTGTGCCTTTATGAGTCTAGCATGATACTTCTTCACAGACTCCCCTTTATCTTGGGTAATATCTTGGATTGTGGTGGTCTGATCCGTCAACTTCTCCTTTGCCCAGTCGTGGAGTTGTGCACAGAACTCCACGCCTGAGGTGTAGGAAGTGGCACTTGTCAGGCAGGCATCATTGAAGGCCGTCTGCATGACTGGCCAAAAGACATGTCCTGCTTTGATTTGGCATAGGCTGATCAAGTCTCTCCAGGCAGCTGAGTAAGTTTCTTGTATCTGCACTATCCTGTGGTAGAAGGGAATTGGCTGCTTCTCTGGGTCAGGCAGACTTGTCACTAAGGCCGCTGCTTGTGATAGAGTAAAAGCGACATACATCACTGGTGCCCCTTCTGGTAACCGAGACTGTTGTTGGGGCAGGGGCTGGCAAGGGGCACTGTTCCTTATGGTTGCCAGCATATGTTTGAGATCCTCTCGTAACTGAGAGTCTGGAGCCGGATTGGGGGTTAAATCAGTGGGTGGCCTTGCTGCCTGCTGTTGGGCTTCCCACTCAGATGCTTCTTCATCATTAACATATCTGGCCTGGGAATGTGATGCTCCCGTATTGGGGAAGACAGGTGTGTGGTATGAACCATCTTGGTTTAAAACAGGGAGGGCTGGGTACAGGCTGTTTAAGCTTACTTGGTGTACCAAGATGGCCGCCGGCAGGAAGTGCATTGGGCTAGGTAGAGAGTGAAGGCATGGGTGCACTAAGATGGCCGCCGGGCTTAGTTGTCACAGTGGGTTGTGCTTGGGTGGTGAGAAAGGAGTGGTTGTTAGACGGAGGGCAGTGCCGTCCCTCTCCTCCTTTGTTTCAAGTTCCAACATATCATCAGCTCTGTGATACACATACATAATACAATCGCCATCTTTCTTAACTTCCTTTATCCAATTTTCTTTATCACACAGGATTTTTCTCCCTGTCTCTTCAGCAACATAACTTTCGCCATTTCTTTCAACTTTGTTAACTATTTCAACATCTTCCTTGCAATATCACTTTCTTTTCTCTCGTACAACCAAGGGGTTAATATTTTTCTCAGCGTTCTTATCAGCAAATTCCTTCGGTGGGGGCTCATAAGACTAATGTACGGTTAATCTCAGAACAAGAACAAACACATCAGGGGTAGTGAGGAGCAACGGCTTGTGACCCAACAGATCCCTCGGGCAGCCCCCCCTCCGACCTTAACCAGTCCCCACCCCCTCTCGTGTATATAGCAAACAATAAACCACAAATACAATCACGACAGGACATTACACCTGCCACTCTTCGAACTGCAAAATTTCAGCAGGCTAAGATAACCACAAGGGCAGACCACCCTGCAAAAATAAACCCGTTTATAGACGTTTTATTTTTTTTTTTTCCCCGCTCTACACCAAGAGGCCGACAGCTCGTCCTGGGGTGAGACTTCTGTAACACTTTCAGACTGCAAAGCCAGCAGCTGAGACAACCCTCAAAGGTTCATCGAACCCAGAGTACACCCGTCTATAAACGTTTGCCACAAGGGAAACAATCTCATTCCAGAGGCCGACAGCTCATCTGGAGATGAGACCACACATTCACGCATGTAGCACCTTTGGACTGCTGAGTTTCGCAGCCCAAAGAATTGCAGACAGTGAACAAAAAAATACAGTCAGCAGAAACCCATTGACAGGTTCGTTAAAACAACCTCAGGCGAGGAAATACCTGCCTCTAAGACAGTCTCAGCATACCGACAGAATCCAGCCGTCAACCGAAAGATAAGAGAGTCGTACAGTGGTAAGAATATAAATCAACTCACCGGTACTGTTAGGGCTGCGCAAAGACCCCACTCTCATCAATCAATTAACGCCCAAATGCTTGTCGCGGTATAACTTCGACTGTAGCCTGAGGTCCCGGGTTTCGGCACCATCTGTTATGGAAATGATTAAGAGCTCCAATCGAGCCCAAGGTTATCTGCTGCTGTCTCTAATTTGAAAAGTGTTGATATGCATGCATATAAAAGTAAACACTCTGAGACACGCTCAGCAGCATTACTGTTACACTTCTAATTTATTCAAGGCGGTGTTAATGTTTTATACACACAAATACGTCATTGCTATGTTAGTCTAATAGGTACATCTCATTGGTTAAGATAGTAAAGAAGATGGAGAATTTTCATAACGAGGTTTGGCTGTCTTTGGTTTTATCTCCAGTTCCGCGTTCTTCTGATGTGTGGGATGTAGGGGGTACCCGCCATCTTGAGAAAATATAGGAACAGAGCAAACCTGTATACTTATATAATGAGTAAGGAGAAAAATATGTATGCACATAAGAAAATAGACATTTTCAGATTACTATTATTATTATCTACATCACATTCCTTCACAAAGGCAGCGGCCTTTTCCCTATCCAGGTAGAAGAAGGCAGGACTCGGTCAGACTGTCAGAATTTAACGGTAATATGAGTAAGTTTGTTACCGACACTGATTCTGTGAAAAGTGAATATCGGCCGCATTGATAATCAGTTGACCCCTACATTGTACCACTATTCATTCACCCCCAAAAAATGTAAAAAAAAAACACACACACACAGTTTTTGACAATTCCTTTATTAAAAATAAAAAAAAACAATGCCCCCGATATAGATCCATTGTCAATCACGCCGCCCGCTGAACCGCCCGACCCAAAAAAAGAAACGCTCTGCCCCTAACGAAGGCTAACCGCTGAATGCCTGCTCCGCTGTTTGACAGTTCTTATATAGGTAAGGGGCAGGGCCACCTGGACACATCACCTGGTGGTGCAGCCCCCTTGTGACTTTATTGACCCAGCATGCATCGGTCAGAGATTTTCATAGGGTTAGTTGTTCAGGTCACAACTTTTGCCATGTTCGCCCAGGAACCATCCGGCATTGGCAGTGTGTTTTCCCATAGAGATAAGCGATGTTCTCGGAGGACCGGAGCAATGTCATAAGTCACTTCTGGTTCTCGGGCCATGTAAACATGGTTTTTTTTTGCTTCCTAAAGCAAAAGATCAAAAAAAATATTTTGCTTTTAAGGGTAGAGGCCTTTTACCCCAGATCTCTCCATAAAGAGGACCTGTCATGCTGTAATGTTATTGGAAGGGATGTTTACATTCCTTGCGATAGCAATAAAAGTGATTAAAAAAATGTTTAAAGCGCCTCCATCCCCGCATGCTTGCGCGCAGTAGTGAGCGCATACGTAGGTCATGCCCACATATGTCAACAGTGTTTGCACCACACAAGTGAGGTATCGCCGCAAACGTCTGAGTGAGACCAATAACATACCTCCCAACAATTTGAGATGGGAGTGTAACAAATGTATGTGGGCATAGGACACGCCCCCTGTCACACCCCCTTAAAGGAGAATTAACCAAAAAAAAGGTTAATTAAATCCACGAGGACTTTTTTTTTTTTACCTTTACTATTCCTTTATATTGGCTTTTAAAATGTACAAATGCAGCAATTTATAATTTGGATGAAAGGTTTAGCGCTGGGAAACACCTTTTTGAAAGATAAAAAGTGCATTTTATATACATCTCTATAGATCAGACCAAAATGAGGGACAAGTAAGGAGGGAAGAGGGACAGAGGGACATTGCTCCAAATCAGGGACAGTCCCTCAAAATCAGGGACAGTTGGGAGCTATGCAATAATTCTAGACCCCCCTCTTTAACTATAAACTGGTAACCTGCCTTTTTGCTCGTGTTCTTTGCCATCACTTGTAGGGCAGCTGATTCATTTCTATGAAAACACAGGGAAAGAAGTCTTGACATGTTTGTTTACTATGTACTTGATGCAAGCTCATCTTTTATATTTTAAAAATATATTGGGTATTATATTGTGTTTGTGTGCACTAAAATTAAAGTGGATGTAAACCCAATGTCATCCTTTCTAAACTACTGCCATAGGGGTTATCTATAAGGATATACACGCCTCCTGCATGTATCTTTACCTGTCAAATGTCTCCCCTCTGTCTGTTATGAGACCTGAAAAACTGCAGATTCTGTGGGCGGGGTCTGTTGTCTGGAGCTCGGTGGGCGGAGTCGTGATGTCAGTAGACTCCCCGCCCACCTCTACACTCCCCTTGTCAATATGCATTTTCTCCTGTGTATTTCTTACACTGAACTTCTGCTATGATCTCTAACATCCAGTGAAAAGACAGGAAAGTAGCCACATGACTTCAGCGTGCCAAATCATGCTGAGGTGTGGAACAGCCAATCCTTGCAGAGCTGCTGAAGAAAGGAGTGGGGGAGGGAATTAAAAAATAATGCATGTCTTAGGCTAGTGCACGAGATATGTAAATCACCTGTCACTCACAGCAAGGGGGAGGATTTGACAAAGTTTTTCTCAGTTTGTCAAGTTTTATCTCACTGAACAATAAAAGAGGATTGCTCAGAGATGGATTAACTCTTTGTGGCAAGACTGGGCTCAAATTATAGGAAATCTTATACTCTAAATTATGACATCAAAAAAAAAAATTCGGGTTTACATCCACTTTAATTTTAGTATTTTTCCTTAAAAAATTTGAGTTTGATAAACAGTTGCACAAATATTGTTTGAATTAAAAATTTGAAACACCACCATTTTATTCTCTAGGGCCTCTGCTTTCAAAAACGATATAATGTTGGAGGTTCTAAGTAATTTTATTGCAAAAAAAGCTGATTTTAACACGTTTGTGAAAAATTGACCTGGACAGCAAGTGGTTAAGGCAATATAAAGCTCACTGACACGTTCCTCAATTCAGCAATGGAAATGTTGCGATATTCTTGAAACATAGCCTAGCATAGTCCCTGAATATTATTAAAACCAATAAACAATAATTAAAGTAATACAGTATGTTAATGAAGGGCTGACTAATCACAATGGGCCCTTCAGGGTTTCATGTAATTGCTCTTTCATTACCAACAATGGCAAATGAGACAGAGCTTTATTTGTTGATAAATCCTTGTACTATGGAGGGATTAAAGGAAAGCAATTTTGTAGCACCCTAAAATTACACCGTACATAATCCCCGGATGAGGGATGAGGTTTCTTTTTACAACAGGTCAGACACAAAAAATTCCAAAAATTTTCCAAGGTGGATTCATTCTAAATTAATGATACTATTGGAAGGCAAAAATTGAATCAATGATATCATTTACAGTTGGCATACTTCACACAACATTATTATTAATTAACCTTTCATGGTCAGGGGCAATTTTTGCTTTCATTAACAGAATAAATATCAGAAGGATTTAGCAATTTTTTTTTTTTTTTTTTAATCACGCTTTTATATTGCAAAATTAAGAATGCTGTAGCATTTTGCCTCTCTGCATTTTGACAGTAAAGGGTCAGCCTGCCCAAATAATGCACAATAACTTGTAATGTACAGTGCATCCGGAAAGTATTCACATTGCTTCACTTTTTCCACATTTTGTTGTGTTACAGCCTTATTCCAAAATGAAATAAAATGAAAAATTCCTTATTTTCCTCAAAAATTGACAAACAATACCCCATAATGACAACGTGAAAGAAGTTTGTTTGAAATCTTTGCAATTTTATTAAAATGTTTTTTTTAATAAATTTGCAAAGATTTTAAACAAACTTTGCAAAAAATATCACATGTACATAATTATTTGCAGCCTTTGCCATGGCACTCAAAATTGAGCTCAGGTGCATCCTGTTTCCACTGATCATCCTTGAGATGTTTTTGCAACTTGATTGGAGTCCACCTGTGGTAAAGTCAGTTGAATGGACATAGTTACATAGTAGGTGAGGTTAAAAAAAGACACAAGTCCATCAAGTCCAACCTATGTGTGTGATTATATGTCAGTATTACATTGTATATCCCTGTATGTTGCGGTTATTCAGGTGATTATCTAATAGTTTTTTGAAACTATCAATGCCCCCTGCTGAGACCACCGCCTGTGGAAGGGAATTCCACATCCTTGCCTCGTTTACAGTAAAGAACCCTCTACGTAGTTTAAGGTTAAACATCTTTTCTTCTCATTTTAATGAGTGGCCACGAGTCTTGTTAAACTCCCTTCCGCGAAAAAGTTTTATCCCTATTGTGGGGTCACCAGTACAGTATTTGTATATTGAAATCATATCCCCTCTCAAGCGTCTCTTCTCCAGAGAGAATAAGTTCAGTGCTTGCAACCTTTCCTCATAACTAAGATCCTCCAGACCCTTTATTAGCTTTGTTGCCCTTCTTTGTACTCGCTCCATTTCCAGTACATCCTTCCTGAGGACTGGTGCCCAGAACTGGACAGCATACTCCAGGTGCGGGCGGACCAGAGTCTTGTAGAGCGGGAGAATTATTGTTTTATCTCTGGAGTTGATCCCCTTTTTAATGCCAATATTCTGTTTGCTTTGTTAGCAGCAGCTTGGCCTTGCATGCCATTGCTGAGCCTATCATCTACTAGGACCCCCAGGTCCTTTTCCATCCTAGATTCCCCCAGAGGTTCTCCCCCCAGTGTATAGATTGCATTTATATTTTTGCCACCCAAATTCATTATTTTACATTTTTCTACATTAAACCTCATTTGCCATGTAGTTGCCCACCCCATTATTTTGTTCAGATATTTTTGCAAGGTTTTCACTTCCTGCGGAGAAGTTATTGCCCTGCTTAGCTTAGTATCGTCCTCAAATACAGAGATTGAACTGTTTATCCCATCCTCCAGGTCATTTATGAACAAATTAAATAGGATTGGTCCCAGCACAGAACCCTGGGGAACCCCACTACCCACCCCTGACCATTCCGAGTACTCCCCATTTATCACCACCCTCTGAACTCGCCCTTGTAGCCAGTTTTCTATCCATGTACTCACCCTATGGTCCATGCCAACGGACCTTATTTTGTACAGTAAACGTTTATGGGGAACTGTGTCAAATGCTTTTGCAAAATCCAGATACACCACATCTACGGGCCTTCCTTTATCTAGATGGCAACTCACCTCCTCATAGAAGGTTAGTAGATTGGTTTGGCAAGAACGATTCTTCATGAGTCCATGCTGATTACTGCTAATGATATCATTCTTATTACTAAAATCTTGTATATAGTCCCTTATCATCCCCTCCAAGAGTTTACATACTATTGATGTAAGAGCCCTTTCACACTGGAGCGGTTTGCAGGTGCTAGTGCGCTAATAATAGCGCCTGCAAACCGACCCGAAAGTGCCGCTGCTTTGTCTACAGTGTGAAAGCCCTGAGGGCTTTCACACTGGAGCGGTGCGCTAGCAGGACGGGAAAAAAAGTCCTGCTAGCAGCATCTTTGGAGCAGTGAAGTATACACGCACCTTCACCACTCCTGCCCATTGAAATCAATGGAACAGTGAGGCTGTACCGCCGGCAAAGCGCCTCTACAGAGGCGCTTTGCGGTGGTATTTGACCCTTTCTCGGCTGCTAGCGGGGGGTAAAACCGATCCGCTAGTGGTCGAATACCGACTGTAAAGCGCCGCTTACAATAGCGGCGCTTTACCGCCGACGCTGCCCCCGCCCCAGTGTGAAAGGGTCCTTAGGCTAACTAGTCTGTAATTCCCAGGGATGTATTTTGGGCCCTTTTTAAATATTGGTGCTACATTGGCTTTTCTCCAATCAGCTGGTACCATTCCAGTCAGTAGAATTACTTACTTAATTAAAACTCAAGTCCAGCCAAAACATTTACTTTTGGATAGCAATGGGAAATGCATACACACGAGCGGACTTGCCAACGGGCTAAACTCCGTCGGCATTACTAACGGAAAGATTTAGAACATGTTCTATATCTGAGTCCTTCGGAAATGCGTACACACGGCCAGACTTCCCGACAGAAAAAGTCAGATGGGAGCTTTTGGTCGGACATTCCGACCGTGTGTATGCCCCATCGGACTTTTTCTGTCGGGAAGTCTGGCCGTGTGTACGCGACAAAAGAGTAATGGTTGCCATACAGGTAATAATCTGATCGAACAATTCTTTTCAGAATCAGACAATATAATCAAATCTATTAGTTAACAAAAATATATGTATTGTGCCATTAATCAATTTCGAGCAAAATCGCTTGAGCTCATCAAAATTATTTTAATCAGTCTGGGCATAAAATACAATTGTATGACATCAAATATATTAATATGATTACTTAGTGTATGGCACAGCAGACAATCTTTTTAAGTTATTACAGTTATTTGAATTTTTACATTTATTTAAATGATTGTTCACTTTATTATTTGTGGGGGGGAGTGATTATATATATATACAGTGGCTTGCGAAAGTATTCGGCCCCCTTGAACTTTTCAACCTTTTGCCACATTTCAGGCTTCAAACATGAAGAATCACCAACAAGTGGGACACAATTGTGAAGTGGAACGAAATCTATTGGATTTTTGAAACTTTTTTAACTAATAAAAAAATGAAAAGTGGGGCGTGCAAAATTATTCGGCCCCCTTGCGTTAATACTTTGTAGAGCCACCTTTTGCTGCGATTACAGCTGCAAGTCGCTTGGGGTATGTCTCTATCAGTTTTGCACATCGAGAGACTGAAATTCTTGCCTATTCTTCCTTGAAAAACAGCTCGAGCTCAGTGAGGTTGGATGGAGAGCGTTTGTGAACAGCAGTTTTCAGCTCTTTCCACAGATTCTCGATTGGATTCAGGTCTGGACTTTGACTTGGCCATTCTAACACCTGGATACGTTTATTTGTGAACCATTCCTTTGTAGATTTTGCTGTATGTTTGGGATCATTGTCTTGTTGGAAGATAAATCTCCGTCCCAGTTTCAGGTCTTTTGCAGACTCCAACAGGTTTTCATCCAGAATGGTCCTGTATTTGGCTGCATCCATCTTCCCCTCAATTTTAACCATCTTCCCTGTCCCTGCTGAAGAAAAGCAGGCCCAAACCATGATGCTGCCACCACCATGTTTGACAGTGGGGATGGTGTGTTGAGTGTGATGAGCTGTGTTGCTTTTACGCCAAACATATCGTTTTGCATTGTGGCCAAAAAGTTTGATTTTGGTTTCATCGGACCAGAGCACCTTCTTCCACATGTTTGGTGTGTCTCCCAGGTGGCTTGTGGCAAACTTTAGACGAGACTTTTTATGGATATCTTTGAGAAATGGCTTTCTTCTTGCCACTCTTCCATAAAGGCCAGATTTGTGCAGTGTACGACTGATTGTTGTCCTATGGACAGACTCTCCCACCTCAGCTGTAGTTCTCTGCATCTAAACAAATTACAATATATGTGACTGAATATTTTTAAAGCAAAAGTGCAAGAAACCATATGTGCATACAATAAACCTAATTATGGGTACGAGGTTTAAATGATCCAACCTCCCCCTAGGCAGGTGTAGTAGACCATATAAATATGGAACATTAGTGCAGAAAGTAAACGTGGAAAACTGCAATGTATATTAAATAAGAAATGAAATAAAGTCCACACACATAAACACCAAAGAGTGATGTTACAATCCAAAGTTTATCCAATAATATGTGAAATCCTAGGTATATGGGTCCGCCACCATGAATAAAGAGCCTGGCCGCTTACCAGAACCCCATGACCCCCCGTTACAGAGGGTCTAAATGGGCTTTGAAATCCTGCTGTTAAACCGCCAAGGTAGGAGCTGTGCTAGGACATCAAGAGCTTAAATGCAGATAGATGGATCCACAAGGAAAGGAGGCTCATCTCTCAGCGAAGTATTATCATCATAAAGGGAAAAACAAAAGGCTCCGATAGTGTAAAACCAAATGATATTTATTAAAATATAGTAAAAACTCACATGTAGTTAAGAAAAAACCTCTGAAGAAAGACAGTCTGCGGCACCGGCCGGATATTCGCAGATAGCCCGTCCAGCTGGAGTAGCAACGACAGAGGGAAGTGACGCGATGGCACCGCTCAGCCCTATGCTGCATTTCGCAAAAGATTTGCGTCTTCCAGGGGCCCCTGGAAGACGCAAATCTTTTGCGAAACGCAGCGTAGGGCTGAGCGGTGCCATCGCGTCACTTCCCTCTGTCGTTGCTACTCCAGCTGGACGGGCTATCTGCGAACATCCGGCCGGTGCCGCAGACTGTCTTTCTTCAGAGGTTTTTTCTTAACTACATGTGAGTTTTTACTATATTTTAATAAATATCATTTGGTTTTACACTATCGGAGCCTTTTGTTTTTCCCTTTATGATGATAATACTTCGCTGAGAGATGAGCCTCCTTTCCTTGTGGATCCATCTATCTGCATTTAAGCTCTTGATGTCCTAGCACAGCTCCTACCTTGGCGGTTTAACAGCAGGATTTCAAAGCCCATTTAGACCCTCTGTAACGGGGGGTCATGGGGTTCTGGTAAGCGGCCAGGCTCTTTATTCATGGTGGCGGACCCATATACCTAGGATTTCACATATTATTGGATAAACTTTGGATTGTAACATCACTCTTTGGTGTTTATGTGTGTGGACTTTATTTCATTTCTTATTTAATATACATTGCAGTTTTCCACGTTTACTTTCTGCACTAATGTTCCATATTTATATGGTCTACTACACCTGCCTAGGGGGAGGTTGGATCATTTAAACCTCGTACCCATAATTAGGTTTATTGTATGCACATATGGTTTCTTGCACTTTTGCTTTAAAAATATTCAGTCACATATATTGTAATTTGTTTAGATGCGCGAGTCAATAATTTTCCTATTTACGTTTGTGTGTTTGTGTCACATATAGGACTTTGCAGCACATATTATTGTTATCATTCTTTTTGATGCGCAGTTTTTTTTCCAATTTTTCCTGTAGTTCTCTGCAGTTCATCCAGAGTGATCATGGGCCTCTTGGCTGCATCTCTGATCAGTCTTCTCCTTGTCTGAGCTGAAAGTTTAGAGGGACAGCCAGGTCTTGGTAGATTTGCAGTGGTCTGATACTCCTTCCATTTCAAAATGATCGCTTGCACAGTGCTCCTTGGGATGTTTAAAGCTTGGGAAATCTTTTTGTATCCAAATCCGGCTTTAAACTTCTCCACAACAGTATTACGGACCTGCCTGGTGTGTTCCTTGGTCTTCATGATGCTCTCTGCGCTTTCAACAGAACCCTGAGACTATCACAGAGCCGGTGCATTTATACAGAGACTTGATTACACACAGGTGGATTCTATTCTATTTATCACCATCAGTCATTTAGGACAACATTGGATCATTCAGAGATCCTCGCTGAACTTCTGGAGTGAGTTTTCTGCACTGAAAGTAAAGGGGCCGAATAATTTTGCACGCACCACTTTTCAGTTTTTTAATTGCTAAAAAAGTTTAAAATATCCAATAGATTTCGTTCCACTTCACAATTGTGTCCCACTTGTTGGTGATTCTTCACAAAAAATTAAAATTTTATATCTTTATGTTTGAAGCCTGAAATGTGGCAAAAGGTTGAAAAGTTCAAGGGGGCTGAATACTTTCGCAAGCCATTGTATATATATATATATATATATATATATATATATATATATATATATATATATATATTTATATATATATATATATATATTTATATATATATATATATTTATTTATATATATATATATATATGTATATATATATATATATATATATATATATATATATATATATATATATATATATTTATATATATATTTATATATATATTTATATAATTCTTTAATGTTTTTTTAAAGAAAAATTTGAAAACAATGTTTAGTAAACACAAACAGGAGTCAAACAAATTTTAGCAGTATTTTGTTTTTACTTGTATGTAACATATTAACGTGAAAAACATAAAATATGTATGTGTAAATAGAAATATACCATATTTTGTTAAAAAAAAAAATTACAGTTGAAAATGCATATTGGCTTATTTGTACCAATATATTATATAGACACAGTTCTTTGTATTTTAGATTACAGTACATTACACGTTACATAGGATCAGAATTAGTTGACTCTTTCTTAATATGCTATTCCAAACTTGTTTTCAATCAGTATTAAGTATATGGTCTTATTGTATTGAACGACTTTTATTATTTTATTGATGCTTGGTTGATCTTTCAATCGTATTATTTTTCTGGACACTAAATTGATTGACAATACAATTTTGTATAACACTGCTCAGTGTGTGGCCAACATTGAGCTAGCTACAAACATGGCACCTTTTTGGCAATTTCAAAAACAAGCAATCTACCACTTACCAGTTTGATAAACTACCTGAATTTGATTGATCGAAACGGGCTACAAAATGACCGCTTCAATACAGGTGATTGAAAAAAATTTGATCGAAACAAGAAAAAAAAACACAATTTAATAGAAAGCAATTTGATTTTTTTGGGTTTGATCAAGGCAATTCAGGCTGGGTTCACATAAGTACGAATTGGATGTTGTTTTCACCGCATCAAATTTGCATGACATGCGAGTGTGACCGGCTCTCAATAGAGCTGGTTCACACATGTCCAGGACAGCCACGGTGCGGATTCTAAAAGGGTCCTGTGCATTTTTGGGTCTGGTTCAGGTGCGAATTCAGGCAAAAATTCAGACCTGAATCGCACCTTAACCAATGAACGGAAACCCAGGCTGGAAACCACGGCTGCACCTATGTGAAACCAACCTTAGTCTTATCTCCTTGTGTTCAGTTGAACCCACTCATTTCTGTGTTTTATTGCCTGTAATTTCCATTTCAGCTCCGATGACAGTGGTTGAGATTGCTGGAAATTTGCTTTATGTATGGCACATTTTTATTTCCATTTCTGTCCCCATTGGGGAGATTTATCTTGATTTTTTTTTAATCTCTGTGACACCAGGGCATGAAACAAGGGAAAAGAGTGGGTAGGAAGACATAAACAAGCAATAAGTCCTTCATAAAGGTTTTAAGCCTTCTGTTTAATACTGAAAAGAGTTTGTTGCTCTTTGTATTACTGTTGGAGAAATTTCCTATCATAGACATTCTATTCTTGTCTATTGAATTCTATTCTATTGTTTTTTCTCTTTCATTCTATCCTAATCTATTCTAATCGAGACAGTTATATTATTTCTATTTTATTCTATTCTTTTCTATTCTATTGAATTCTATTCAATATGTTTTTTTTCTATTTTATCATATGCTATTCAATTCTTTTCTATTCTATTCTAATCTATTCAAATTTAAATTTACTCTATTCCAATTTTGGAACACGGTTATATTCTTGATATTTTATTGGTTTGTGTTTTTTTTTTTTTTTCAATTTTTATTTATCAAAACATTTTCAAAGAATACATTTAATCAGCTTATACTTATATACATCCGTGTGACAAAACAATTTTTTCCATTATTTATCAAAACATCATTCGAAATTTCTTTTATATTTTAATTCTTCTTCCTTTTGAGTCAGGGATGTACATCCTATACTCAAAACCTGTTTACCTACCCATCTCCCCACATTCATACACATTCATACTGAGAGAAACAGAAAAAGAAGAAAAAAAAAAAAAAATGTATTATATTCTTTACTATTCCTATACTGTCCTCAAGAGTATTGAAGAGGCTCTAAACTCTTCCCATTTGGTCCAAATACTTTGTTTTGGTATTTTTACCCTTTCTTCTATTATCATTCTTTCCTCCAGGGTACGCATCTCCGTCATCTCACATTCCCATTCTGCAATAGACGGTGCTAGTGTGTTTTTCCAATTTCTTGCTATTACCGTTCGTGCTGCTGTCAGAAAATATTTCAGAATTCCCTTTTTAATCTTTTTTATTGAACCTGGAATCATAGATAAAATTGCTACTTGTATTTCTGGATATATTTTTATCCCGGTCAATGTTCTGTAGATTTCAAATATTTTTTGCCAGAATGGTTGGATTTCAGAGCAATAGTACCAAATATGTGACATTGTACCTTGGGTTAAATGACATCTCCAACACCTGTCTGTGTTATCTGGGTTAATTTTATGTAAATCTACAGGGCATCTATACCATCTGGCTAAGATTTTATAGTTTCTTTCTTGATGTTTAGCCGATATTGAGAGTTTATGGGTCGCTATAAATGCTTTTCCCCATATTTCTCTAGGAAATTCTGTTCCGATCTCTGCTTCCCATTTTTTTACATATGGTAGTATTTGTCTGTTGTTCTCTGAGATTAGATATTTATAAATTTTAGATAGGACATGGGTGGGTCTTGATTCTTGCACAAAGATCTTTTCTAGGTTTGTCATAGGTCTATCTATTATGGATTCTTTTGTTAAGGATTCTATATACCGTCGGAGCAGACCATGTTGCATCCATTTATTTTTGTGTTCTATCCCTATTTTTTCTAATGGGAGCAGTTTATTTTCTTCCATCGTTTCTATTATTCTAGTGTCCCCATTTCTTTTCCATTTCAGGAACGTTTTAGCTTTGAGTGCCAGTGGGAATTCTGGATTGCTAAATAGCGGGGTCATTGGACCTCTATAGGTAGATCCACTCCCTTTTTTTATCATATTATCCCATGCTTTTAATGTTACTACCACTAGGGAGGGCATCTCTCTCTCCGGTGGTCTTTGTGCTTTCTTAATCCAAGGAAGGGACTTTAGCTTAAGAGTTGTAGTATCCTCTTTTAGCTTTACCCATTGTTTATTATCTCTGTTATGGAACCAGTCTACTATTCTGGTTATCATTATTGCCCTAAGGTATGTACCTATATCCGGGAGAGCAAGGCCGCCGTCTTCTTTTGTTTTATTTAACACCGTCCTTTTAATTCTGGGTGTCTTGCCTCCCCAGATGAATTTTCCTATTAATCTGTGTAATTTGTCCATATTTTTTGTTGAAGGAAAAATGGGTATTGTCTGAAGGACATATAATATTTTAGGTAGTATATCCATCTTTACTATGTTTATTCTACCTATCCAGGAGAACATTCCCTTTTCATAATTTTGTAACGTTCTCGCAATTCTCTGTACCATTGGGACATAATTATACTCCTGTAACTTATCTAAGTCAGTAGGGATATAGGTACCCAAATATTTAATTGTATTCTCTTGCCATTTAAATGAGAAGTCTTTTTTAAGGAGTTCTACCATATCTCTTGATAGATTAATATTTAAGGCTTCGGATTTACTATAGTTTACTTTAAAATTGCTTAGTGTACCAAATCGATTGAATTCTGCTATCAAGTTTGGTATTGATATCAGTGGGTTTGTGATGTACATTAGGATATCGTCTGCATACACAGACATTTTATATTCTCTATCTCCTGCTTTGATCCCCTGTATATCTAGATTTTTCCTAATCGCTATTAATAAGTGTTCCATCACCAGTGTATACAGTATTGGGGATAGTGGGCAGCCCTGGCGGGTTCCGTTTGTTATGGGGATTATATCTGATAAGTCCCCATTCGCCCGTATCTTAGCTGTTGGATTCTTATATAGGGCCATTATTTTATCCAAAAGTATAGGACCCAGTCCCCATTGTATTAAAGTTTCTCTAAGGAAACTCCATCCCACCCTGTCAAACGCTTTCTCAGCATCAATCGTCAATAGGCAGGATGGGATGGAGTTCCTTTTTGCATGTTCCATCAGTGTAATTGTTTTTAGAGTATTATCTCTAGCTTCTCTTCCTTCCACAAACCCCACTTGATCTAAATGTATAGATGTTGGCATTAGAGGAGCGAGTCTATTGGCAATTATTTTGGCATATAGTCTCATGTCGATGTTTGTCAGAGAGATTGGTCTATAGTTTCCACATAAGGTATGATCCTTCTCTATTGGTTTGTGTTTTATTCTTTCATTTTCTATTCTCTTCTATTATATTCTTTTCTATTCTATTCCTTTATTTTCTATTCTATTTTTTTCTATTCCTGTTTTCAAATTCTATTTCAAACTCAATTAGTATTCAATTAAAATTCACATTTCAGCTGAATTTCATTTCGTTATTTCAGATTAATTTAAATTCATTACTATTGTTATTCGGAAATTCGGATAATCCGTATTACTGGATAAGGGAAAATTAATCCGAATTTCGATTCGGAACTTAACAAACCACTCATGTCTATACCATCATTTCCTGTCCTGGTGACACCCAGTTATCTTAACAATAATGAGGGGAAACTTACCCAACAGGAACAAAGACAGAAGTAAGAACCAAACAGTTCTTACCTTTCCTCACTTCGTCTGAAGTTGGCCTTTGATGTTGGATAACTAAAATATAGTCCTACATTCATGTGGTTTGGCACCTGCTTGTTATTTATTATCTCAGGAATCTAGTGCTATATATGCCATTATTTCCTTTAAAAAATTGCCTTTATTTTGTTTTTGTAAAGTTTATCTTTAATAAGATTAAAAAGATAAAAATATAATTGGATGCCATAGATATTTTTCTTTTCTCATCTTTTAACTTGCAATAATAATTAATTGGATTATGAATTTGTTTAATTTTTTATACAGCCTGTGCCTTCTTTTGCAGTGTTACCATTTATTGGACCATTAATTAGACCACTAATTACCTTTTGGTTCTTTGTGTTATGGTTGTGTGGATGATTAATTTATTTAGGCCATGTCAGTACTGAAGGCAGATCAAAGAAAAACAGCGCTCAAATGTCTCTGAACATTCTATTCAGAAACAAAATATAATATTAAATAATCCTTTTATTGTTATTTTTAAGTCGTGAGAATAATCCTTTTAATCCATCCTCGTAACGAATACAAATCTTAACCATCTTTGTGTATAATAGAAGTGATTGACATCTTAACATAAAAGGTTGAAAATGTTTAAAGATCTCCCATGAACAATATCCAAAGAGCAGTGGCCTCAAAACTCTTCAACATCCCTATACCCCTGGTCACAGATACACTAACCTGAGGGAAGAGGGGGAGACGGACCTCCTATCACAATTTGGATTAGCAGCAAGGATGGGAAGTGTCATCATAATGGGGGATTTTATTTATCCAGACATAGACTGGGCAGAAGGAACCACGCATTCGTCCAGTTCCTAAATGTCTTGCATGACAATTTCATGGGTCAGGTAGTAAATGCACTAACTAGAAACAAAGTGTTACTAGACCTACTGATTACCAACAATACAGACCTGATCACGAATGTGGAAATAAGGGGCAATTTAGGAAACAGTGATCACAGGTCAATTTGCTTCAGTATAAATCACACAAGTAGGAAACATAAGGGGAATACAAAGACATTGGATTTCAAAAGAGCAAACTTCCCCAAACTATGAACCTTGTTAGAAGATATAAATTGGGATAAAACCTTAGGAACAAAGAACACAGAGAAGAGATGGGTTTGCTTTAAGAGCATATTAAATAAGGGCATTAGCCAATGCATCCCATTGGGAAATAAATTTAAAAGTCCTGGATGGCTTAACTCCAATGTAAAAATGCATATAAAAGCAAAGAAGAAGGCCTTCAAAAAATACATGGCTGAAGGATCATAATCAGCAGTCAGACTTTACAAAGAATGCAACAAGAAATGTAAGTGTGCAATTAGGGCGGCTAAGATAGAACACAAAAGACACTTAGCGGAGGAGAGCAAAAAAAAATTTCAAGAAATTCTTTAGGTATATAAAAAAGGGAGGACAGACCATATTGGCCCCATAAAGAATGAGGAAGGAAATCTGGTTACAAAGAATGGGGAGATGGCAAAGGTATTACATTTATTTTTCTCCTCAGTCTCCTCTCCTCAGAAGCACCCTCATGGCTAACAGAGGACAGAATTAGAAATAGACTTGGAAAACTTAACATTAATAAGTCACCGGGACCAGATGGCTTGCACCCGAGAGTCCTTAGGGAACTCAGTCAAGTAATTGCCAGACCATTGTTCCAATTTTTACTGACAGTCTACTGACTCGAATGGTACCAGCTGATTGGAGAAAAGCCAATGTAGCTCCAATATTTAAGGGACAAAATACATCCCTGGGAATTAGAGACTAAGAGGCTTAGAGGGTTATTTACTAAAGGAAACTCCACTTTGCACTGCAAGTGCACTTGAAAGTGCACTGAAAGTGCACTTGGAATTAAAGTCACTGTAGATCTGAGGTGGACATGCAAGGAAAATAAAAAACAGCATTTTAGCTTGCACGTGATAGGATGATAAAATCAGCAGAGCTTCCACTCATTCAGATCTACCCCTTAGATTTAGAGCGACTGCACTTCCAAGTGCACTTTCAGTGCACTTTCAAGTGTACTTGTAGTGCAAAGTGGATTTACTTTTCGTAAATAACCCCCATAGCCTAACATCAATAGTATGCAAGCTCTTGGAGGGGATGATAAAGGACTATATAAAAGATTTTAGTAATGAAAACGATATCATTAGCAGTAATCAGCATGGATTTATGAAGAATCGTTCTTGCCAAACCAATCTATTAACCTTCTTTGAGGAGGTGAGTTGCCATCTAGATAAAGAAAGGCCCATAGACGTGGTGTATCTGGATTTTGCAAAAGCATTTGACACAGTTCCTCATAAACATTTACTGTACAAAGTAAGGTCTGTTGACATGGCCCATAGGGTGAGTACATAGATTGAAAACTGGCTACAATGACGAGTTCAGAGGGTGGTGATAAATTGCGTGTACTCTGAATGGTCAGGGGTGGAAAGTGGGGTCCCCCAGGGTTCTGTGCTGGGACCAATCCTATTTAATTTGTTCATAAACGACCTGAAGGATGGCGTAAACAGTTCAATCTCTGTATTTGGGGACGATACTAAGCTAAGCAGGGCAATAACTTCTCCGCAGGATGTGGAAATCTTGCAAAAAGATCTGAACAAATTAATGGGGTGGGCAACTACATGGCAAATGAGGTTTAATGTGGAAAAATGTAAAATAATGCATTTGGGTGGCAAAAATTTGAATGCAATCTACTCATGGGGGGAGAACTTCTGTAGGAATCTAGGATGGAAAAGGACCTGGGGGTTCTAGTAGATGATAGGCTCAGCAATGGCATGCAATGCTAAGCTGCTGCTAACAAAGTAAAAAGAATATGGGCATGCATTAAAAAAGGGATTAACTCCAGAGCTAAAGCAATAATTCTCCCGCTCTACAAGACTGATCCGGCCTCACCTAGAGTATGCTGGCCAGTTCTGGGCACCAGTCCTCAGGAAGGATGTACTGGAAATAGAGCGAGTACAGAGGAGGACAACAAAACTAATAAAGGGACTGGAGGACATTAACCTTAGACTGCGTAGAGGGTTCTTTACTGTAAGAGCGGCAAGGATGTGGAATTCACTTCCAGAGGCAGTGGTCTCTGCGGGGAGCAATGATAGTTTCAAAAAACTATTAGATAAGCACCTGAATAACCACAACATACAGGGATATACAATGTAATACTGACACATAATCACACACATAGGTTGGACTTGATGGACTTGTGTCTTTTTTTCAACCTCACCTACTATGTAACTATGTAACTTTATTGCCAATAGTATTGGTATGCCTGCCATTACACTCACATGAACTCTAATGGCATCCCAGTCTTAGTCCATAGGGTTCAATATTGAGGTGGCCCACCCTTTGCAGCTATAACAGCTTCAACTCTTCTGGGAAGGCTGCCCACAAGGTTTAGGAGTGTGTCTATGGGAATGTTTGACCATTCTTCCAGAAGCACATTTGTGAGGTCAGGCACTGATGTTGGACGAGAAGACCTGGCTCACAGTCTCCATTCTAATTCATCCCAAAGGTCATGAATTATCAGGTTGAGGTCAGGACTTTGTGCAAGCCAGTCAAGTTCTGCCAACCCAAACTTGCTCATCCACACTATATTGCCAAAAGTATTGGGCCACCCCTCCAAATCATATGGTGGAGGGGGATTATGATGTGGGGTTTCCCAGCCGTGTAAGTGAATGGGGCAGGTGGCATCTCTAGTTGTTAAAGACTCAGCAGTGCCTGCACTTTGCAAAGGATTTTTCCCCAGAGCTTAATGAATGAAGTGAAGCTCCACTGGCTTCCATCATCCAATCATGTGTAAGCAAAAATGCTGTTTTTTTATTTTCCATCCACGTGATTGGGGTCTGTACTGTGCTAATCTGCCTTTGACTGGTAGCTAAAGAGCCACAATAGATTGCCTGTTAGCAGATACTTCAGCACTGGCCCATAACGACTTAACACCCTGCATGATTGCACTAACAACCTTTTGAATCTGATCCTTTTCCCTATATGAGCCATACAGCAAGATTACAGCCTATTGGGCACCCCAGCTAGCCTACTGCTTTGGTCTGACGGGGCCCACTACGCCTCCTGTGGTTTTAATTGAGAGACAGCTTTATATCCTCATCTTTTCTTTTAATCTATCCATTTGTGGCTATGTACATCATTCCATACAGCATGAACATCTTCCTTCTGTCTACATAAGAGCATCCCTGAAGAAGATATATAATACCACATTATTCGAAATGCGTCGGTTGCCTCTGTAGTCCTCTTTGTTAGATGAAGGTTATGTCCATACACTCATGCTGTGAAACTGCAAAGTTTTTAAACATTTTTTATCAGGCTCGGTTCACACTGGGGTGACTTGTCAGGTGACGCCTGACAAGTCGCGCTCCATTCAGTGCAATGGAACTGCTCTAATTGAATTTATCGCTCTGACTTCTATTCTTCTATTAATACTTAGCCACATTGGTTGTAATCACAAGAGAGCTGACTGTTTGCTCTAAACAACGGTACCAAGGTGATGCCTGCTGCTGCAAGCATCATCCCGGTACAACCACCTGAAGTCAAATGACGTACCAGGTATGTGATTTGGTGGCAAGTGGTTAAAGCTGAACTCCGGAATAGGAAAATACCATCTAAATCGGTTCATCATGTGTATTTCTATGGAATCTCAGTGTGCTTTGTGTGTTTCTTCCAGATCTGTAATCCAGTGTGAGACTTTTCCTTCCTGTAATAAAGACTGCTCACTGCTGCTCTCTCTCCTTGTGCAGGGTGACTAGTCTTGTCTCTGCCCCTCCTGTAGTTTTCTGCAGGCAGCCTGTAGTGGGTGGAACTTGCTAGGCCCCTCCCACATCTCTGCTCTCTGCACAGGCTACATAGCGGACAGTGATGATGTCACTGCAACTTGTGCAAGTGTAGCACCCTCTTAAATAGGTGCTAGGTTAGATAAGTCTAGTTCTGGCTCACTGTATTCAGTGGATCTGCATTTAATTGCTCTGGTATGTCCCCGTGTTTCATGGGCTGCATAATTAACTGCTTTCCCCTGTGTCTGGAAATGTTTTGGAAGAGAGTGGACAGGGAGAGTCAAATCAGCAGCTGCATATTTATGCAGCCCCGGCCAATTCTTGGTAAGAGTTGCTAAGGTGGGGGCTGGGAGTGTGTATTAATACTATGAGACTTAGAGCAGAAGGGTGTCATGGACGTATGGCTCTTAGACCTGCAACAGGGCTCAGGCGCATCCCAGTCAACAGGCTTCCAGCACCGAACAGACGGGTGCCAATGCGCATGCGCCAATCACAGGGATCGGGCACGCGCGCACAGTAACGCGGCTTTGGCGCCCAGTGGCCTTTAAAAGGGGCTCCTACTGTTCAGTCCTTGCTGTCTGATCTGCAGCTTTTCCTGTGACGTGTTCCCGAATCTGCACCTGCTCTCATACTGACCCGGCTCTCTGACCTCGCTGCTGTCTCCAGTCCTGACCTTTGGCTTTCCTTGACCCTGCCCTGTTTACCTGTCTGCCTGATCTTCCAATGCCAGAACCAGCCTGAACTCTGACCTTCCCTTGCCTGCCGATTCTGCCTGAACTGATCCACTGTGTATGACCTGGCTTATCTGACCTTGCTCCTGCCTGCCATGCGCACTTGCGTGCGCTTGTTGCTTCCTGGCGCATCTGCATCCTGCTGACCTGCATCCAGCTTACCCGCATCCAGCTTACCCGCATCCTGCTGACCTGCATCCTTCTCACCTGCATCCTGCTGACCTGCATCCAGCTTACCTGCACCCAGCTGACCTGCATCCAGCTGACCTGCATCCTCAGCACTCCAGCCGGGTCCAGCTTCTTCCAGTGGTCATCATCTCCAGTTCCAGAGAAATGGTGGCCCTGGAACCAGGGCTGTACGAGAGGTCTCCCTCTGCATGTCAGGCTCACCTCCGAGGTACGTGTCAAAGGGTCTTATCCCTGAGGAGGAGATCAAGGCTTGTGGGGCTTTTTGCCCCCTAAGCAAGCCTGCCATGTGCAGTTAATTGAGGCTATCTGGAGGCCTATTCTACTTAAGGTTACTGAAGATGACTGAGGGACTTTTCATCTGGGGATCTAGTCTGGCACCACTGGGGAAGTGCCTGGAGGATATTGAAAGGAGGCAACTAATTATCCAAGGACAGTAGTGAGTACAGACTGGTGTGGGAGATCCTTGAGACTGTGTGTTGCTGCCATCCCTTTTGTGCTAGAGTCAGTGTTCTTCAAAGTGGACATTGCTTGTGGTGTCCTGAAAGTGTAGCCCTACCCAAATGGGGGAAGCTCCGCCTGTTCGCACCCCCCCCCCCCCTACTGTCACATTTGAAACTTTTTGGAGGGGATCGGGAACCTCCCCCTTCTCCCCACTGCCTTCTGGGGCACACACGTCCCAGAAAACGATGGGACCATTCACAAAGCACAGAACCTAAGTTAAGATGCCGGCGCTTGCACCCGAAGCCGATTGAAGGAACGGATCAGGTGCCGACATCGCTGGATCCCTGGACAGGTAAATGTTCTTATATTAAAAGGCAGCAGCTACAGTATCTGAAGCTGCTAATTTTTAATTTTGTTGGGGGGAGACTGGAGCTCCTCTTGAAGAGCTCAGTCCATTATCTACTTGTACGAGGACTTTTGCTCAGAGTCACATTACCACTGAGGCTAAATCTCTTGTAATAGTCAGTTCTACCTAAAGGGAATGCACCATTATGGTGTTCCAGAAAAGCTCAGTTCAGCATTTTCTGCAACCAAGGACTCATGCTCACATTCCTAAACTGAAAATTAGTGTCCTCAAGTTTGTTGCTGTTGGCTTATCCTACATTTACCCTCTACCTATCCATGTTCAAGTTTTCATTATAGCATCATAAAGCATCCCCCTAGACCGGTTAATGATTCTAAAGAATCCCTGGGCAGCAGCTTCAGGGGTAGCATTACACTTGGTAATATCTGGGTTTGCAAAGGCATTTGGGACACACAATGTGGATTCTATCTAATTGATTTAAATTAAAGTTTCTCTATTCAGCATTCAGCTTTAAAACCCCCAAAACATTATATACTGTATTTTCTGACAGTAGACACCCTGTGAAATAAAATGGTGGTAGTGCAATTTATTTTTTTGGTCACATGATATTAGCACAATTGTTTATCAAGTGAAACATTATTTAAAAATGTACTAAAGTTAATTTTAAGGAACACAGATGCAATATATTACCCAGTTTTTTGGTAAAATATAAAAGCTGAGGTTGCACCAAGCAAATAAATACCCAATATGTCAAACCTTAAAACTGCGTGCACCTGCGAAACTGACAAATTTCATTGCTCTAAATTTTCCCGTAAGCAAGACTTGCTTAATTGTATTGCTAAATTAACTTGGATAGAGCATAGGGAGCTGTGGGATACTCCATTACATTGTCTTGAAAAAGTATTCATACCCCTTGACATTTTGTCATGTTACAACCAAAAATGTAAATGTATTTTATTGGGATTTTATGTGATAGACCAACACAAAGTGGCACATAATTGTGAAGTGAAAGGAACATGATAAATGGTTTTCAAAATTGTTTACAAATAAATATGTGAAAAGTGTGGGGGGGGTACATTTGTATTCAGCCCAAACCCCCCCCCCCCCCCCCCCCCCGGAGTCAATACTTTGTAGAACCTCCTTTCACTGCAATTACAGCCACAAGTCTTTTTGGGGATGTCTCTACCAGCTTTGCACATCTAGAGAGTGACATTTTTGCCCATTCTTCTTTGCAAAATATCTCAAGTTCTGTCAGATTGGATGGAGAGCGTCTGTGAACAGCGATTTTCAAGTCCTGCCACAGATTCTCAATTGGATTTAGGTCTGGACTGTGACTGGGCCATTCTAACACATGGATATGCTTTGATCTAAACCATTCCATTGTAGCTCTGGCTGTATGTTTAGGGTTGTTGTCCTGCTGGAAGGTGAACCTCCATCTCAGTGTCAAGTCTTTTGCAGACTCTAACAGGTTTTCTTCTAAGATTGTTCTGTATTTGGCTCCATCCATCTTCCCATCAACTCTGACCAGCTTCCCTGTCCTTGCTGAAGAAAAGCATCCCCACAAAATGATGCTGCCACCACCATGTTTCACGGTGGGGATTGTGTGTTCAGGGTGATGTGCAGTGTTAGTTTTCCGCCACACATAGCGTTTTGCTTTTAGGCCAATTTTAGTCTCATCCAGGGCTTTTTTTCTCAAACAATAGGTGCTGGAACTCAACCACGACCCCCCAAAAACCCCTCACCCCACACACACCCTCCAAATCACATCAAATAGTGGGTGTGGTCATATTTCACAAACAGTAGAAGGGTCTTAAAGGGGCATTAAAAAACAGGATTGCATTACATACAGAGTGCCGAGTTCATGGGGGTTACACACAGAGTGCAGAGCTGTCACTTGTAAACACAGAAACCGGACTTCTGTATTTACAAGTGATTGTGGTGAGCAGGCACCAAAGGGTCTGAGCCAGAGGTGGTGGAACTGAGTTCCACCAAGTTCCCCCTGAAAAAAAGCCCTGGTCTCATCTGACCAGAGCACCTTCATCCACATGCTTGCTGTGTCCCCCACATGGCTTCTCATAAATTGCAAACGGTACTTCCTGTGGCTTTTCTTCAACAATGGCTTTCTTCTTGCCACTCTTCCATTAAGGCCAGATTTGTGGAGAGCATGATTAACAGTTGTCCTGTGGACAGATTCTCCCACCTGAGCTGTGGATCTCTGCAGCTCCTCCAGAGTTACCATGGACCTCTTGGCTGCTTCCCTGATTAATGCTCTCCTTGCCCGGCCTGTCAGTTTAGGTGGACGGCCATGTCTTGGTAGGTTTGCAGTTGTGCCATACTCTTTCTATTTTCAGACGATGGATTGGAAAGTGCTCCGTGAGATGTTTAAAGCTTGGGATCTTTTTATAACCTAACCCTGCTTTAAACTTCTCCATAACATTAAGCCTGACCTGTTTGGTGTGTGCCTTGGCCTTCATGATGCTGTTTGTTCACTAAGGTTCTCTAACAAACCTCTGAGGGCTTCACAGAACATATATATATATATATATATATATATACTAAGATTAAATTACACACAGGTGGAGTCTATTTACTAATTAGGTGACATCTGAAGGCAATTGGTTCCACTAGATTTTAGTTAGGGGTATCAGAGTAAAGGGGGCTGAATATAAATGCACGCCACACTTTTCAGATATTTATTTGTAATACATTTTGAAAAACATTTATCATTTTCCTTCCACTTCACAATTATTTGCCACTTTGTGTTGGTCTATCACATTAAAACCCAATAAAATACGTTTATGTTTGGTTGTAACATGACAAAATGTTGAAAATCTCAAGGGGTATGAATACTTTTTCAAGGCACTGTATGGCCAATGGGTGGTACTTTTTTATAAGGCATCTTAACAGTGCTTGTAATGAGTATTAGGAAGATAGGGGAGTTTCAAGATGGCCGATCCAGGTTGTGTGTGTATATATAAGCTGTATTGATGGCCCAAGGTTTCTAGCTCCTGATGACTTTCCTATGACGAAACATGTTGGGATGTTTTTTTCGGTTTTATGTCACTTACTGCACTGGAAAATTGTGGCAGCCATCTTTAATACAGAAATTCAATGTTTTTCTAAGGCAAACACTATTTCACATTGTGTAAGTGCAATTATTTTATATTTTAAATTAATAAGCATTACTTTTTACTATGTGGGCTCCCCTTTTCTCTTCCCTACTGCTGCACATGGATAATTTTTACCTGATCTAAGCTAGGACAACTGCCTAGACTGGAAAAGAGGGGAAAGCCGTTTGGAGTACATGGAATTCATGATATCCAGGATATAACTACATTTGCTGGTTCTGACTCTCTTGTTGATGCAAGGGGTCAAAATCCTCTGGTGAGTGCAGTGTAAAGTCTGTGTAGCGGGTCTATTGGAGAGAACACATTGTGGAGCACATTCTGTTCTTGTCTTTGTGTTTGGAGCACTGTGCTTGAGGAGTGGGACTGTCACCTAAACACACTGAATATATTGGTTCACAGCGAATGTGATCACATTTGGACTTTCTATTACTAATATGATTTATGATTGTACATGATATTAAACTTTATATGTTGCTTCGAACCATAGAGCATAGGTAGAGCTGTTACCCTTAAGATAGGTGGGGATGGGAGATAGAGATGGTAAAGATCTAAAACAATATTGACATTTGGCAGTAACTCATGAAGAGATGATGTCCACCTTCCCATATAGAACCATTTAGAAATTTTAATTGTGCATGAAAAGTAACCTGAAAATGTAAGCCTTTGCCTTCCTGTGCCTAGGCACTCCTGGCCCTTGAGCCTCATAGCTGTATATCTACAGTACAGTGTGAGATGACCTAAGACATGATGATCTAAGACATTGCTTCATCCGACTGCCAGTCTATTAGATATGGTGTGAGATTTGCTGATGTCACTACTGTGATGCTACCAGTTTTCCTTGCTGGGGAATAAGCTGTACCTGAGGACCTGTAGTGCAAGGAACTCCCTGCTTCTGCTTCATTTATTCAGTGGATCTAAGTTTCCTCTACTTGTCCTACTGCTTTTTGATTATTAACCCACCAGTCATTTGGAGGGCAGCTCTAATATAAGGAAGCAAAGTCATGCTTCTACCAAGATGACCCCCTCTACACAGAAAGTCTTAACAGAGACAAAAAATACTGGATGAGCCCTCTGCACACTGCTATACGCTTTCTAGCGAACTTTGCAATACAAAATAGGGATATTCAGTTCACATATATTGCAATACATGTTTAAGCTGGCCAACTGCGTCAAAGTAATCCCTCTTTAGCCAGTCCTACTCTGCTCTGCCACTGCAAATGCTACAATGCCAACATGGGGCAAACAGACAGTAAATGGGGAAGAGCTACAAGGTTTAGGTCTGGCCACTGATCCGCAATACAAACTTTGCAATACCCCTTTAACACCTGGCATTGTGTCCACAGTAGCATTATCATTGGCAGAGCTGAGGAGGACTGGCTAGAGAGGGATTACTTCGATCCAGTTGGCCAGCTTAAACATGTGTCGCAATATGTGTGAACTAAATATGTCTAGCAGTGTTCAGAGGGTTAATCCAGTATTTGTTGTGTTAACATGTGGTCACACCCTTTTTGGCACCTGGTAGTTTATATGCATGTACAAGCTATTGGGATCTGACCACAGGTATATCTTCTTTCTATTAACAAGGACAAGGCACTCTAAGTCAGTAATGGGGAAAAGATCAGCTTTTTTTGAGACTACAGTCAATACTGATGACTAGTTCCCATCCCACTACTTGATTTTTTAAGGGCACAGAACCCCTGTGAATACCCCCCACAGTAAGATGCTTATATGAGGTCATGACTAACGCAGGGCTTGATGGTATATGGAGCTTCATTTTACATCACTCTACCAAAATACGCTAAAAACTTTCATAAAAGGTGGCAGTGCCCTTTATCACACACTACATTTCCTAGCTTCCCAAACCCCCTGCTTTATATCATACAGTTTTCTCTAAAACAACAGATGCACTTTAATCAGAAAATGTATGCATAAACCATAAGTTCTGACAGAGTCTGGAAAGAACAAAGCAAGCTGATAATACCCTCAAGAATTGCTATAATAAATTATAAAATGCCAGGTCCTCTTTGCATCCTAATCTTTGTCTATAATATTGACTTGTCCCTAGGACCAGACAAATCCGCATAAAGGTTGAAATATTGATTTTAGTGTTTCTTTTCCATTCTATATACTTCATTAACTTTTATAAACTTTTCATATCTTCTTTTCCTCACCTGAAACTTGAATAGATGAAGCAGACCTCAGATACTGTCAAACAAGGGGAATAACATGTCGTACTGGCAATGGTATGACAGGTAATTGCTGTACTTTTTGTTTATTTACTAATAAAAGCTTGATATAATAAGAGTCTTAAGAGCTGATGAAGCAAGGTATTGCGTTCTTTTTACAGGCATGTGAGCAAAGGGAGCAATGGTTGCTCCAGGAGGCATTCCATGAACCACAGAATTTCAAAAACTGGTGATGGCTCCACTAAAGGAGTCAAGGGTCAGCCATGAAAATTGCAAGGGTCATGAGAAGAAAGAGTTCAAAAAGTGGGTTAAAGCACATATTGAAAGAGAAAGATCTCGCCCTCTGTTTTGCTGGTTAGCATTGTACAACCTCTAAGCAACAAATGAAAAGATCCAAATGATTCTGCAAGTATTGCTACTGAGGCAGTCGGCACTGCTTGGACACTAGAGGAGTAGTTTGTAGGCAGGTAGTGGTTAACACTGCCGAAGCCAAGAAGGTTGGAGTTAATTGTGTTTCCCGGGTCTTTCTTGGCAGGTTTTTCCTGGGTCTGACACCCCAGTCCTGTGTGCTATAAAAAGGGGGGAGGCCCAGACCCCAGGGTTTTTTCTTCTATCAGTTCACTTTGGGTTGGTTCTGTTTGGTCAAACTCACTCACTGCCGTTAGCAGGGTCTGGATTTCCAATGCTAAGCCAAGGTTGGAGTTCTCACTGCCTAGGAGGACTACTGGGGCTTGCAGTCCTTCCTGAAGATACAAGATCATCCATGGACTCAACCAGTTATGGACTCTTTCCAATGCGGGTATGCTGGGGCAGCCACAAGCCTAGGAACTAGGGATGTTATGCCGCGTACACACAATCGAAATTTCTGACGGGAAGTGTTCGATGTGAGATTGTTGTCGAAAAGCCCGACCGTGTGTACGCAACATCGAACATTTGCTGTCGGAATTTCCGCACACAAATGTTTGAGAGCAGGTTGTCAAATTTTCCAACAACAAAACTTGTCGGAAAGTCCGATCGTGTGTACACAAGTCCGTCGCACAAAAGTTCACGCATGCTCTGAATCAAGCAGAAGGAGCCACACTGGCTATTGAACTTTCTGTTTCTCGGCTCCGTGTACGTCACCGCGTTTTTGACGTTCGGAATTTCCGACAACATTTGTGTGACCGTGTGTATGCAAGACAAGTTTGAGCCTACATCCTTCAGAAAAAAATCCACGGTTTTGTTGTTGGAAAATCCGATCATGTGTACGGGGCTTTAGGGAAATGACTGCACTTTATTTCGAACTGTTGTCTGTATATGTCATCATGTTGCTTTATTCAAGTAAAGCATTTGAAACGTTGCCTTTGCCTGGTCTGAATTTACTTAAGGGGTGTAATGCAAGTAATAGGTACATTGACCCTTGCTTGGCTCCTAATGAGGAGGAAAACATGGAGGACGTGATAACCAACCACACCCCACTTACCCTACAAGTGCACCGCAGAGAGTACATTGGAAGTGTAAGACCTTACATAGAGTGGATGACGGCCTAATTGTTGAAGAATCAATATGTAAGAAGAAACTATGTGGTCCTGGGGAGTGTAGAAACTTTGCTTTGGTGCTTAGAGGTCTATGTGCAGGAGGCCCTCTGAGAAAGCAGCATTAAAAAGGGAAAGGCAAGCTAAGTGCTATTTGTCTGCAAAAAGTCAAGAGAAGCTGTGTAAAAGTTCCTGTGCCACAGGCTGAACCTACGTGTATAGTGTCTTAATATCAGGCAGCACATCGGAAGCCATATCCTCTTTCTGGTAACCAGTGGTGGTCATGGGCCTGTCCTAGTGGAAGCGATTGAAGAAAGAACTGATCATTCCATTTCAGGCAGAGAGACTGTTAAGGCCAGAGTGATAGTCCATGATTGCAGGATTACCTGGTACCCTCTGTTCTTACAACCATTTACAAGAAAGTGTAATTGAAATGCTGTTGAACACAAGGTGTTGTTTATTGATTGGTGGTATTCTAATCTGTACATTAGTAGCGGTAGGGAAAGATTCCAGACGAGTAGGGAAAGCTTGGAGCAGTGTTTCGCAACCTTTTTTCAGTCGAGGCACCCTTTAAAATGACAGACAATCTTAAGGCACCCTTTAACTATTTAAGGACTGCCTGCCATCATTATACGTCGCTACTTTGATGTTAAATACCGTTGTTATTACCCTGGTATTTTTAAAAAGGGCCAGCGGTCTTCTTTCAGATAAAAGTGGTCTTAGTGGAGGATTTGTCGTGAGATCACTGTTATCGAGGGTGGGAGAGGGCCCCCTCCCGCCACGCTTCGGTCGTCTCCGCCGCTTACCGGAGCCGTCGTAGCGGTGGAGACGATAGCGTCCGCTCCCCTCACTGCCTGGATGCCGAGCAATGGAAAGATGGCCCCCGCTCGGCTCCATAGCATTGGTCTTAAAGGAGAAATGTTTTTTTCTTTGTTAAAAAAAAGGACATAACCAGGTGACCCCGCCCCCCTCTGACAACACGGGGAAAGCCACAGGAAAGTCCCTGTGAAGTCCCCGTGCGTCAGAGGAGGGCAGGGTTACCAGGTGGCCCGGCCCTCTGTTATATAAGAGGTGTCAGAAGAACCGAAGCGTCACACAAGACTCCCACTGAGGCGGATCGTGTGGACGGAGCGGATAAGAAGTCGGAGGAAGATGCGGGACGAGAAGAGCGGAGGAAGAAGAAGATGAAAAAGAAGAAGATAAAGAAGAAGAAGATGGAGGAAGAAGAAGAAAACCGAAGGAAGACCAGAAGAAAGAAGATGGAAGAAGAAGAAATTAATAAAGGACTTGTCAAAAACCGTCTCTTGTGTTTTTTAACCTTTTTGACACTTTTTTTGTGAAATGGTAGGGGTACATTTGTACCCCATTACCAATTCACACGGGGGGGAGGGATCTGGGGATCCCCTTGTTAAAGGGAGCTTCCAGATTCCAATAAGCCCCGCACCCGCAGACCCCCACAACCACCGGGCAAGGGTTTTGGGGATGAGGCCCTTCTCCCCATCAACATGGGGACAAGGTGCTTTGGGGGGCTACTCCAAAGCAGCACCCTCACAATGTTGAGGGCATGTGGCCTGGTACGGTTCAGGAGGGGGGCGCTCTCTCGTCCCCCCCTCTTTTCCTGCGGCCTGCCAGGTTGCGTGCTCGGATAAGGGTCTGGTATGGATTTTTGGGGGGACCCCACGCCTGAAGGGTCTGGTATGGATTTTGAGGGGGACCCCCACACATTTTTTTTTTTAATTTTGGTTCGGGGTTCCCCTGTGGGGAAATTCCATGCCATTTTTATCAATGAACTTTTAAGTGTATTGCCGGACCGACAATTCATTATAGCCGGCCCTAGCAATAGTAGTATTTTTTCATAACAAGTAGAGAGGCGCCTCTGGGTGCAGACGTTTTTATATAAAATAACACTTTAATCACAAATCGGATAAACTCACATTATCAAGAAGAAAATCAAGCATGGTATCAGGTGTCACGGATAACGCTCCCGATCTGTGCCATATGTAGTCTGTGCTGTGTGTAGTATAGCTCTTCCGGATGTAGTGTAAGCTGGCTTCAGAAGGCGGCCTCAGAGCGAGGCTTGGGGCACAGAAGACGGCTGGCTGCAGGGGGATGACGTCATCGGTAGTGGACGCCTTTCCTGGGCATGCGCGCTTGGATGTACTGCAAGCCGCGCCCCTTTCTCAACAGACATGATCTGATTGCCATAAGGGATAGTTAAATAAGGAATAGAGGAGGAGACAGGGGCGGAGAAAAGCCGGGGGTGGGATGGGGCATGACGGAGAAAAAAACTGTATACTGCTATAGGGCTATGAGGAGTGATAAAACCAACATGGAAACGAAGGGGAGAGATAGAATGAGACTATATAAATCCCTTGACGCCATAAACGTAAGGCATACTATATATGTATATTATAAGCTATGGCAATGGGATGTAATTATGAAAAAACAAACAAATTACTATAAAAAATTATAAAAATTATAAGAAAGATACTACTGAGGGGGGGGGGGAAGCCATACATGCGGACTTCCAGTGCCCATGCGTGGAAGTCGCCCTCATGAATACAAATGACATAAAGAAATGACAGATATGAAATTAAGATGCATATGGGCATACAAACATACGTGATTTCCAGAGCAAAGTGACTGCTGTCACCAATAGCTATACAAACCACGATGAGTGTAAAAGAGGTAATGGGTGGAACGGAAAGATGATAAATATATGGAAGATAAATAAGATAACATATAGTTCAACAATATAGATACAATAAATATCCTAAATAGTGAGTACATAATAAGTGTATGAAAAGTATATAAATATATAGATATATACATAGAGTAATGTTTTATAGAAAATGGCATCTACTAAGCCTAGGAGCATGATAGCAAAATTTATACAAAATCGAATCAATAAAAGGTATGGATAAAAATAGATAAAAGGGGAATACACATATATTAAGATAATATATAAACAATATAAAATATATATATATATATATGTATAAGAAACATATATATAAAAATATACAAATATATATATATATATATATATATATAAAAAGCAAAGGCACCAGATGAGTGAATGGAATCAGACGGAATATTTATAAAATGGTAGAGATCTCTATTCCTTCATTCATACCACCGGGCGAAAGAACATCTAAATTATAAATCCAGAACGTCTCTTTGGCACAAAGTTTTTTGAAACGTTCTGCAGCTGGTAGGGATTTCGAAATTTGTTCGATCACCCAAACTTGCAACCCTTCCGTGGATTGCTGGTGAGCTTGGGTAAAGTGTTTAGGTACGCTATGTGCCACTTTAGAAGGATCAATACCACCCTCAATGGATCTCCGATGTTCGCCAAACCTCATCCTGAGGGCTCGTATCGTGCGGCCTACATATAGCAGGCCACAGGGGCAGGTGAGTCCATAAACCACAAAGTCTGAGGAACAGTTGTAAAAGTCCCTCAGCATGTGGGTGACCCCCTTGGTAGTAAATGAATATGGTTTCTCTCCTATTATGATGGCAGCCCTTCTTGCTTCCTTTGGACGTTTTTATTCCCCCACTAGCATCATCTCATAGACTTATCAGCCTGTGTTTGCTGTATGGATTATTTATTTTCTCAGTTTCCATTTCATGAACTCCATTTTTTTATTATGAACTAGCAGAAGTAGATCTTGATATCATGTGAATTCTGAGTTGTTGCGCCTATACTTGTTGTCTAGTATTTTTTCATGACTTTTTTTCCTTTAGAAATGTAATTTTGCTGTCAGACTGTTCTAAACACAGGAAACATGCGCCCCTTTACAAGCATACTACCGTTAGCAACAGCATAACAACATTATTAAAAAGAATTCAGAGGTCATGTCATGTTCGGCAACTTTGCCGTATTTCTTTGTTCTGTGATTTATCCCTTAATAAAGAACACCTGATTGTTAAAAAAAAGAATTCGGAGACTTATTGGACTTTAAAAGTGTTGGTCTTACATAAAATGCACACATTTACTTGTATTTAGTTTTAAACATATTGTATGGCTCTCACAGAATTACATTTTAAAATATGTGGCGTTCATGGCTCTCTCAGCCAAAAAGGTTCCTGACCCCTGCTCTAGAAGGTGTACAAGTTAATTACGTTCCTTGAAATAGGGTCTTCGTTTTAAGGTTTTGGGAGGTATGGTAAGCTTTAGTCATATATTATATTCCAAAAAACCTACTTTCAATGCTTCCAGCCTTTTCTACTATCCATAAACTTAGAGCTTTGAAAAAACACATCATTAGGATCTGCTGTGGCTGACAAAGCTTACCATTCCTATCACTGATTTGGAATGTAGGACATTGCATAAATTGTAGACAAAGCTTAATGATGTTGAATAATAAATACGAAGATGTGCAGAATTTTTTTTATTTTTTTATTGCTGTCCTTTTCTTCTGCCACATTTCAGCTTGCAGAGAAACTAAAACAAAGTAGAGCAGTTAAACATGTTCCCACTGACCTGTTGTGCTCAATATCACTAGCCTTCCAAAGGACACATTGCCACCTGGCCTATGAGTAAGAGCCAATCAGCGAAGCTCCTACCGTATCTAAACCGAAAGCACAAAAAGTAATATATCGCAGCTTACTTGTCCTGATGGTGGTGGCTGTTTTTGTCTTCTTTTGTCAAGCTTCGTTTGCTTTATTTTCACCTGCAAATAAAACATTTCCTGTTCCTGGGTGGTTACATCACTCCTCCACTGTGTCTAGGGAGAGAAACATGATTGTCATCCTAGACCGCTCTCCTAATATGGACTACAAACATGTCCATATCTCTTCATCTCCATTATATTGGGAGCAGGGCAACTGGTAGTTTACAGAAGATAGCTAGGGAGGAAGATATTCTTTGGTGAAACTCATGGGACAAGGACAAGCGTACAAACAAATGGCAACCATCCAGGAGCGGACTGATAACTCATGGGGCCCCCGGGCAATAGGAGATTATGGGGCCCCCAGGCAATCAGAGATTATGGGGCCACACAGTATACACACACACAGTATACAATCACACAGTATATACATACATGTACACACAGTATACACAGACAGATGTAAAAAACACAGATTTATACATACTATCCCTGGTTTTACTGAGGCTGGCAACCCTGATGGGGCCCCCTAGTGGCCCAGGGCCCTCGGGCAGTGCCCGAGTGGCTCAGTGGTCAGTCCGCCCCTGCAACCATCCCAACTGATAACTGGCCTTTACAGCAAGGAGCACATGGAAGGGCAATGCATGTCAAAAACCAAAAAAAAAATTCCCAGCTCTTACCACATCGTACTGGATTGTTTGTTCCATACAACTTTATCTCTGTATGTACTCCATCTTTTGTACTCAATAAACCTGCAACAAACTGAATTGTCCTGTCTAACAGTTCACGTTAAAAACAAGTGGTTAGTTTGCACACATTTGTAAATATATGTGTAGGCTGCAGAAGCCATGTCACAGCTCCCCAGTGCACTGCAATCCTAACTCTATAATTTGAAAGTTTTCAAGGTTGCAGCATATACAGTATCTCACAAAAGTGAGTACACCCCTCACATTTTTGTAAATATTTTATTATATTTTTTCATGTGACAACACTGAAGAAATGACACTTTGCTACAATGTAAAGTAGTGAGTGTACAGCTTGTATAACAGTGTAAATTTGATGCCCCCTCAAAATAACTTAACACACAGCCATTAATGTCTACACCGCTGGCAACAAAAGTGAGTACCCCCTTAAATGAAAATGTCCAAATTGGGCCCAATTAGCCATTTTCCTTCCCCGGTGTCATGTGACTCATTAGTGTTACAAGGTCTCAGGTGTGAATGGGGAGCAGGTGTGTTAAATTTGGTGTTATCGCTCTCACTTTCTCATACTGGTCACTGGAAGTTCAACATGGCACCTCATGGCAAAGAACTCTCTCAGGATCTAAAAAAAGAACTATTTGTCTACATAAAGATGACCTAGGCTATAAGAAGATTGCCAAGACCCTGAAACTGAGCTGCAGCACGGTGGCCGAGACCATACAGCAGTTTAACAGAACAAGTTTCACTCAGAACAGGCCTCACCATGGTCGTCCAAAGAAGTTGAGTGCTTGTGCTCAACGTCATATTCAGAGGTTGTCTTTAGGAAGCAGACGTATGAGTGTTGCCAGCATTGCTGCAGAGGTTGAAGGGGTGGGGGGTCAGCCTGTCAGTGCTCAGACCATACACCGCACACTGCATCAAATTGGTCTGCATGGCTGTCATCCCAGAAGAAAGCCTCTTCTAAAGATGATGCACAAGAAAGCCCGCAAACAGTTTGCTGAAGACAAGCAGACTAAGGACATGGATTACTGGAACCAAATCCTGTGGTCTGATAAGACCAAGATAAACGTATCTGGTTCAGATAGTGTCAAGTGTGTGTGGTGGCAACCAATTGAGGAGTACAAAGACAAGTGTGTCTTGCCTACAGTCAAGCATGGTGGTGGGAGTGTCATGGTCTGGGGCTGCATGAGTGCTGCCGGAACTACAGTTCATTGAGGGAACCATGAACTCCAACATGTACTGTGTTCTATCGGGCTGAGGTCAGGACTATGTGCAGGCCAGTCAAGTTCCTCCACCCCAAACTCGCTCATCCATGTCTTTATGGACCTTGCTTTGTGCACTGTTCCAAATCATTTGGTGGAGGGGGGATTATTTTCAGGGGTTGGGCTTGGCCCCTTAGTTCCAGTGAAGGGAACTCTTAAAGCGGTTGTGTACCCGCTGACATATTTTTTTTTTTATAACCCTGTAAGGCAAAAGGCATAATGAGCTAGTATGCACCGCATACTAGCTCATTGTGAAATACTTACCTTGGAACGAGGCGTTGGTATCTTACCTGGTCCAAGCCGAGGTAGCTGACATGTTGCCTCGGCGTGTCTTCCGGGTATCGCGGCTCCAGCGCTGTGAGTGGCCAGAGCCGCGATGTCGTCATTCCCGGGCCTTCAGCCGAGAATCCCCTGTGCGCATGCACCCCTGCAGTCAGCGGCTCATAGCAAGGGGAATATCTCCTAAACTGTACAGGTTTAGGAGGTATTTTTTTTACCTACAGGTAAGCCTTATTATAGGCTTACCTGTAGGTAAAAGTTAAAAAAAAGACTATACAACCGCTTTAAGGCATCAGCATACCAATACCATATTTTGGACAATTTCATGCTTCCAACTTTGTGGGAACAGTTTGGGGATGGCCCCTTCCTGTTCCAACATGACTGCGCACCAGTGTACAAAGCAAGGTCCATAAAGACATGGATGAGCGAGTTTGGGGTGGAGGAACTTGACTTGCAGTAAAAGGGCACCTTTTGTTAGGGTGTATTAGGGTTTAAAGTTAACACTATAAATAATTCTCTGACATTGGAAAGCTGTTGACCCATCTTCGCTGAAAGAGTGGATTGTTCAAATGGGAGATACGCTGCCTTTGGAGAAATCTATTTTCCAACGCAGAGGAAGCCCAGGCAAATTTGATAACTTGTGGTCCCCTTGGCTAGATACCGCAGGGCTTTCTCCAGTAGACTTAATTTTGGATCGCCTACTTATTTAAAATAAGTGTTGTGGATATTTCTGGTAAAACACATAGTTTTGTGATCACATAACGGATTCATGTGGTGTAGGGTATTTACTAAGGTTTCCTTGGTGGAAATTGAAACTCTTTCATATGTGTTTTGATGTGCATAATCTGGTGTGCATAAACATGTACCATTTTGTATTGTTCTTTCTCTTCTTTAAAAAAACTTTTTTTGGAGAAAAAAAAAACACTGTAAAGTAAAACCGCATCACAGTTGACAGCTGACCACAGTGGACCATGCCTAAGTATTGTGTGCTGAAACTGCCACTCTCAGCCCCCATTGGACGCCCATGTGACAGGGTGAAGATTGTCACACTGTAGCACAACGTACCTAAACGAGCACCTTCATGACAGAATAATCGTTATTTTAATGAAAGCTGCAGATTTAAAAATCACTTTTGAAAATTACTTTTGAAATGGCATTAACATGTCAAAGTTTTATATGATATTTTAGTAAACTGGGTTTAGATCTATTTTAAAATATACACTTTGAGTATACTGACCTTTTGCTGCCAATAAGCAGAAAAATAATGAATGCCAATGCACTCTGCAGTTAATTGTGTAATTAATTTTAAATATAGTTTAATTATCCCTTCTTATCTTGTTTTTTTTTTTTTCAGATTGTTGCTCTTTTTTTATTTAGGTATTTTGTTTTACCATTAGTGCACAAGCATTTTATTTTTTATATATATATTTTTTGCATTTGTTTTGCTATCTTTATCTCCTAGTGTTGCCATAACAAAAACATACACACATTTTTAAATATTTCCCCTATTTCATTTGTAAGTCGCTTTTCTGTGTATATTACCGGCAGTATATTTTTAGTATCGTAATAAATTGGACATATGGTAGAATAAAATGTGTACTTTCCTTTCTACAATAAAACAAGCTGTTATAAAGCTATTTTAGTTCCTTATTGGTAGCTTGTAAATGCAGTGTCAAAGGTTTGTAGGTTTATGCTAGTAAATGTAATTTTTTGTTTTCGGTCTTTACCCCGTTTGCCTATTTTAATATTATTCATTTTTTTTAATTTTAGATGTCTAGGCACTATAGAAAGACATAGCAATCTGTCATTGGTCATGCCAAATTATCACCCAAAAATTGTCCTAAATTGTCATCCTAAATAATTTTATATTCTTTATTAGGGCTTCTATATAGTGACTTCTTAAAGCAGACCTTCACCCTTTTTTAATCGCTTCAATACTGGGCACTTTTATCCCTGTCCTACTCAGGCCAATTTTCATCTTTCAGAGCTATCACACTTTGGATGACAATTGTGCGGTCATGCAACACTGCACTGTACCATCTTTAATTTTTATCATTTTGTTCACACAAATAGAGCTTTCTTTTTGAGGGTATTCAATTATTTTTTGCTAAATAAATAAAAAAAAGACCAAAAATTTTGAAAAAACCCCCCCACATTTTTCTTTGTTTCTAATATCAAATTGTGCAAATAAATAATCTTCATGAATTTAGGCCAAAATGTATTCTGCTACATGTCAAATCAGTGTATATTATTTAGTCTGTAGGAAAGTTATAGAGTCTACAAACTATGGTATATATCTGAAAATTGATCAATCCTGATGTACTGATTTGTTGCGGCCCAAAAATATCAGGACAGTACAAATGACCCCTTTTTGGAAAGTAGGCAGTCCAAGATGTTCAGTAAAAGGCAAATAGGAGTTTTTTGTCATACTTTAAAAAAAAAAAAATATATATATATATATATATATATATATATATATATATATTGTCACTGTCACCAGTGCAGTACAGCATCATCATATAATGGGTGTGGCGGTGATCAGGGGCACTGACTGGTGACAGTAGGAAAAAAAAAAAAAAAAGATTTTTTAAAAATTTTTAAAATATTTTTTATTATATATTTTTTTCTTTTCTTTACGATTTCTTTTAACACACTTTGACCAGAGCAATATAATGTTACCATATGTTATGTTACCATATGTTTGCATATAGCAATGAATTTCATTGCTATATACAAGCATTTTATTGAATGGAATCGATCAATTAAGTTTGTTTTGCTGTGATTAGCTGTGATTGGCCAGAGCAAATCACATGCTACAGATGGGTTGTGATTGGCCATGTCTGTACCATGTGATCACACTGACCAATCACAGCTAGCAACACAGTTGTATACAATGGATGGATTGAAAGGAAGCCATCCATTGTTTACAACATTGTTTACAACTGTCATGTGCTGTGATTGGTTACAGTGGTCACATGGTACCGGCAGCGGGCCGGTACAGTGATCAGTCATTGGCTGTGTCCAGTGAATGCAGGTGGCGACAGATCGCGCCGATGCACGGCCTGGCGTATGGGCGCGATCTGGAAGGACATCATATGACATCCACCCGGATCAACGAGTGGTTCCCACCGGCGTCATTTTACCATAGGCCAGGCTTGAAAGGAAGTTATACATTGTTTACAACGGTCATGTGACCTGGTGTGATTGGTTACAGTGGTCGTATGGTACCGGCATCGGACCGGTACAGTGATCAGTCATCAGGTGACAGATCATGCCATGTAATATCAATGCTTATATGTCTAATGTCTTCATTGTAGGAAATATATGAAAGAGTGAAAGAACTAGCAACTATTAGAATATAGAAGAGAGTGCTGTAATATCAGAGAAATGTAGGGTTAACATGGGGAAGTCACAGATAAACGAATGACAACCATCCAAGCTGTTATTTAAGTTTGTCCTTTTTAAAAACACTTTTCTTTGAATGAAAACAAAAGGAGGAGCGATCACACCCTGAGTCACTATAAAGGAGAGGTGGAGACCAGCTCCTTCAACGTCCAGTTGAAGCTACGTAACGCAAATCTTGCGAAACGCGTCGACGTAAGCTACATGCAGGGACACCGTGTCAGTGATCCCAGATGCACCTTTAGACAGTGAAGGAGCGGAGCAGCCTCCGTAGACGGAGTGGTAGAATGAGCAGAGCTGTAAGCACGTCTAGCGGAAGCCGTTGCTGAACTGAAGTGCCGTGGAGCCACGAACAACTAACCGCCTGACTACCAGGATACCTGATCCACCAGGACCCGGCAAAGTATCCAGCGCAGCGGGACGTGCAATTGTCTGACTACGGAGATTTCACACTCTCTGACAGCTGTCCTACTATTCAAGCGTGGGTAACTGGGAAAAGCAAGGAGCCTGTCTTATCCCTGATACACCGGAGTCCACATAAGGAAGGAAGGCGGTAACGTAGTATTAATGATTGGCTTATCCACTTGAAAGCATTCCAGCCTAGTAATGTGAACGATATGTATAGAAAACCTTTAATGATTTGGGAGCCGTGACAAGCTGGGGATAATCAGAGGCACAAGGGACTGCTAATTCAGCGCTTCCACTATTACTGCTCACCCGCATGCATTTAGCCATTGCCTGACTAACCTGACTATAACTATTAACTGAATCTCTAGAAATACTTCGTACATCCAAGCTCTGATTTCACCAATATAAGTAAGGGACAGTTAATTGAATAACAAAATTTTGAATGATCGCTCTAATAACCTGAGGGATTCACACAGGTTTAGCCCCTATATGCTTTTCGCTGCATAATTAACTGTTTCATCAACCGCTCCCGAATACTTAGCACTATTTAAGACACTGTCTATCAAGCTAACTCAGGTCATCAGCATCCCCGGGGATCACCTTTGCCTAGCAAACCCCATAGCACACTACATAAGTAAATCTCCTTCATTACTCAATAACAGCATTGGCAATTAGCCACAGAGTTTGCTATGCAAAGGTGAACTACATAAGGCGCCTGCATTGTATGCTATTTGTTGGTTTGTTTAATGGTATGTATTGTCGGTCCCAGCGTTGTTATCTGTTACATTGATACATCACCTATTATGCAATACATGTGTAGTATCATTTTATGATAAGTTGTCAGTGATTCCAGGGTTGTTAACCCTAATGGAAAGTAACTAAATGTTTTTATATCAGTGAGTTTGATTTTCTAAACACTAATAAAATTTGATACATTTTTTACTTATTATATCTCAGACTGCCCTTTCTGACCATAAGTAGCCGTCTTTTTTATCCCCGGGATACCCAATCTGTGGATCTCCCAGGGATAACTCTTTTTATATGCATATGCTATAAGCTACGGCCAGAACCTCCAAGGTGGAGGAGCGACAGAGAGCTAAGTATAAATTCCATAATTAATAGAGTGTGAGCCACTACGTGGTCATTTTGCAGTTTTTGGTTGGACAGATCATGTCATTGCGCAGCCCCCGGGGTGTGATCCGAGAGGACATCATATGTTTTCCACCCGGATCAACGACAGGTTCCTGCCAAAGCCATCTTGCCATAGGCCAGGAAGGAACCGGTTAATGTTGCTCTCCTCTGCCTCCTTCCCCCTCCTTATAACAGAATTGCAGGAAAAAAAATTTTTAGCTAAATGTTTTTTTCCTAATATTCAGGTGTATCCTTTTCACCTAGGCGAGGATGACGCACCCGGACCCTGCACATGCCCAGGAATCCATTGAAGTTTTTCTGCGCGCGGTCCTGTGAACTGCCTCCTGAGATTTCCACATCACTCTTCCCAGGAGGCCGTTTGCAGGACTTCATGCATGTGCAGAAACGGCGCGAGATGTCCACCAGTTTACTGGCAGCAGTCCACGGTGTGTTTGCACATGTGAAAATGGTCTGGCGCAGGCGCAGACACACTGCAGGGCTCTGCCAGGTCCCTACATGTCTGGGCATGCTCCGGAAATTAATTTAACATGGAGGTACTAAAGGGGAGGAGTGTACGGAGAACTTTCCCTACAAACAAGACCAACCTCGACTCATCATGGACTTATCAGTATTTTTTTTTTTTTTTTTGGTATATAGGGACCATTTTTAATATTTAAAAATTTTATTTTTAATAGTAAGGGTGGTGTTCCTCTTTAAGTTCTGCTCAATGGCTTGGTTCCCAGTTCTGCCCCATTTGGTCTTATTCTACTTGTCAGAGTTAGCACATTTCCTTTGACCAGATTCTACTTCTGTACTTCCTGGGCAGTATCAATTATTCAAAGATTTTAAAATGTTTACAAAGAAAAAAATACAACTTACTTGGTGTTATTACCAACTAGGGATGAGTTAACATTTGAGCAAGCTTTATCTCACTGTAAACCAGTTTTGCATTTTTCTGAATTGATTATAAACTTGGCCTCTACCATTGTTATGATTTCTAATAAAAGTACAAAACACATCAAAAAGAGCAACAAATTAAAAAAAAATGCCTTACAATTTTAGAGTATTTACTTTTATGTTTTTTTTGGGTTTTTTTTACATTGTGTATGATCAGTATCAATGATCAGTGAACAGTGATCCTGTTCATGCATGCTGTGATGGAAAAAAAACAAGAAACTTTTAAAATATCAACAAAATGTATTTTTTCTTTTTGGGTTTTTCCACCTTTTTTCTAGTATTTTTCACGTGGCTGGTTTTTTTTTTACCTTAGTATTATCTAAAAAAAAACTGAAAAAACTGAAAAAATACACATAAAAATGTGAAAAAAATACTCATAACACATAGAAAAAATGCTGATTAAAACACTTAATAGCCTTAAAATGAAAATGAAGATTTTAAACTCATAAAAGTGTCTTCCTTATTGACACTGCTTTCATTCATGCCAAAATTATTCTTTCCTAATAAATGTTTGATGTAGTCTTCATGTTGCAGCAGTTCCTCTGTTGATCCAACCTTTAATCCTAATTTTGGGTAGCTGCCAGATACTTTAAACTCTTCACATGAGCACTTGAAATAATCAGGAGCCTTCTCTTTTCCTATCTATTAACATATTTATTGTAAATGCAAGCTAACCCGTGAATAAAGGTACCACATTCAAAACATCAGTAAGAGAAGGAAAGACGTGTATCATGGCCGACTTTTAAAGCACCAAACACAGAATACAGTCATTAAGATTACACATTTTATTAATTATGTGTAAAGATTAAAATATATATTATAAATGCATATGGCAGTATGGGTAAACTGTATGATCAAAAGAATGAAGTGAGTAATATATGAGCTCTAGGCTGCTCCGTCCCTAAACAATACATTGCACAAAAGTATCTCCCATTGGACTTTGTTGAAGCCAATCACAATAATATACAAGAAATTCATAAAAAAAATGTATACATGTTTTATTGTACAAATTGATAAAGTTAACAGGTTAAAAACTTTACATCAATGAAGATGCACAATACATTGGCACCAGGTGGAGGACCACCTGGGTCCTCCACGTGGTGCCTGGCTACCGACCCTTTCTGGCATGTAAAGTGGCTTTGGCCAATTACTCCACCCACCCACAATTTACTTATCTAATCGAAAACCCTTTATATATCATATGGTTGCGGCATGACTCTAGTGATCTGTACAGGACATTACACTCGCTGGGTCTTTCATATTGGTAAGCTGTGTCTTTCCTTGATTTTATAACAGGCCATAGGCTGTATGTTTTGCTATCCTTATAACGACCATTTTTGGTTAATATTACTATTCCTTACACATTTTTAATTTTTTGCTACTTTTTACTTCAAGCCTGTTGCTGTGGACACCCCCAAGCGGCGTTCCATGTTTAAGTTATATTTTTTCCATTTTCCCATTGACCTGGTGAAATACAACTATACAGGCGTGCTGTGTTTTGGGTGTTTGATTTCTATTAAAATAGCAAATTATATATTTTTTTGTATATTATATAGTGCCTTTAAAAAGTATTCATACCCCTTGAAATTTCCACGTTTTGTCATGTTACCAAAAACATAAAAGTATTTTATTGAGATTTTATGTGATAGACCGAAACAAAGTGGCACATGATTGTGAAGTGGAAGGAAAATGATAAATGGTTTTCAACATTTTCTACAAATAAATATGTGAAAAGTGTGGCATGCATTCGTATAGCGCTCCCCTGAGTCAATACTTTGTAGAACCCCCTTTCGCTGCAATTACAGCTGCAAGTCTTTTTGGGGATGTCTCTACCAGCTTTGAGAGAGAGAGACATTTTTGCCAATTCTTCTTTGAAAAATAGCTCAAGCTCTGTCAGATTGGATGTAGAGAGTCTGTGAACAGCAATTTTCAAGTCTTGCCACCGATTCTTAATTGGATTTAGGTCTGGACTTTGATTAGGCCATTCTAACATAAGAATATGCTTTGATCTAAACCATTCCATTGTAGATCTGGCTGTATGTTTAGGGTCGTTGTCCTGCTGAAAGGTGAACCTCCGCCCCAGTCTCAAGTCTTTTGCAGACTCTAACAGGTTTTCTTCTAAGATCGCCCTGTATTTGGCTCCATCTATCTTCCCATCAACTCTGACCAGCTTCCCTGTCCTTGCTGAAGAAAAGCATCCCCACAACATGATGCTGTCACCACCATGTTTCACGGTGGGGATGGTGTGTTCAGGGGATGTGCATTGTTTGTTTTCCACCACACATAGCGTTTTGCTTTCAGGCCAAAAAGTTGGCTCCCTTGAACTGCACATTTGAGATCTCCCCAGAGTGGCTCAATGATATTGATGTCAGGAGACTGAGATGGCCACTCCAGAACCATCACTTTATTCTGCTGTAGCCAATAACAGGTCGACTTTGATCATTGTCATGTTGGAATGTTCAAGTGCGTCCCATGCGCAGCTTCCTGGCTGATGAATGCAAATGTTCCTTCAGTATTTTTTGATAACATACTGCATTCATCTTGCCATCAATTTTGACCAAATTTCCTGTGCCTTTGTAGCTCACACATTCCCAAAACATCAGCGGTCCACCTCCGTGTTTCACAGTAGGAATGGTGGACCTTTCATCATAGGCCTTGTTGACTCCTCTCCAAATGTAGCATTGTGGCAAGAAAGCTAAATTTTGGTCTCACCGCTCCAAATGACTTTGTGCCAGAAGGTTTGAGGCTTGTCTCTGTGCTGTTTGGCATATTATAAATGGGATATTTTGTGGCATTTGTGTAGTAATGGCTTTCTTCTGGCGACTTGACCATGCAGCCCATCTTTCTTCAAGTGCCTCCTTATTGTGCATCTTGAAACAGCCACACCACATGTTTTCAGAGAGCCCTGTATTTCACCAGAAGTTATTTGTGGGTTTTTCTTTGTATCCCGAACAAATTTTCCTGGTAGTTGTGGATGAAATTTGAGTTGCTCTACCTGACCGTGGTTTGGTTTCAACTGAACCCCTCATTTTCCACCTCTTGATTAGAGTTTGAACACTGCTGATTGGCATTCTCAATTCCTCGGATATCTTTTTATATTCCTTTCCTGTTTTATACAGTCCAAATACCTTTTCCCGCAGATCCTTTGACAATTCTTTTGCTTTCCCCATGACTCAGAATCCAGAAACGTCAGTGCAGCACTGGATGAAAGATGCAAGGGTCTGTCAGGAGTCCAGAAACTCATTGCTTGTAATTAGTGTGTGTGTATAAAAGGTCAAACAGATCACAGGTGAGGATGGTTACCTTTAATAGCCATTCAAACCCCTTTGTGTCAACTTCTGTGCATGTTATCAGGCCAAAATCACCAGGGTATGTAAACTCTTTTTGATCAGGGTCATTTGGGTAGTTTCTGTTGTCATTATTATTTAAAAACAGTAAACACAGTTGATTGATAATAAATGGCTTCAGTCAAACACTAACCATGAGTGAAAGAAAAGTTTTTGTGTTATCATTCATATGCTCTGAAAAATGGCCAAGAAATCATAAATTCTGCCAGGGTATGTAAACTTATGAGCACAACTGTATGTGCTATCTTCCCATGTCCATCTCTGTTTCTGAAACGTTATACTCTTCAGAGCATTATTTAGTTCTTCTCTAGCTGTTATTTTCTTCTCCAAAACCTCACAACTCTCTGCTTCTTTATCTTTCCCCCGGGGTCTGCTTATCAACAAGTCTAAAATGTGCACTTCATCGTTCTATAACATCTACCATAACTCATTTGTATGGAACCTTTCTCTTTTATCCGTAACAAATTTCAGTGGACATTCTTTCTCTCAGCTCATGTTTATAAGAAACTAGTAAACTGGCTTTTGGTTCTCAATAAAGCCTTCTTAAAATTCCATAAACGTCTCCCATGACATTGGCTTTCAGTTTTTACAATTTCTTTAAGGTGGACTTGAATTCAAAAAGTAGAGGATAGCTTTCTTACACAGAACAACTAGAAATGTTTTTCTGTTTTGAAAAATCTACCTATTGCCTTGCATTGCTCCTAAAAAAAATAGTGTACTTCCTGTGTGTAGGAACTCCTGTGCCTGGAGCACCGTATCTGTATATTGCAGTGTAAGACCATCTAAGACACTGAGGGTTATTTTCTAAAGCTGGAGAGTGCAAAATCTAGTACAACCCTACATAGAAACCAGTCACCTTCCAGGTATTGTAAACTGTGGACGTTGCAACAAAAAAAAAACTTTCAAGGAAATGGCATAATGTGCTAGTATGCAGGGTTGGACTGGGACAAAAATTTGGCCCTGGACTTTATCATGACCGACCCACTTTAATTTTGAGTGTCCCCAACAGTGTTCCCCTTACATCAGAGAGTCCCCATCAGCAGCCCCCTTCACATCAGAGAGTCCCAATCAGCAGCCCTCTTCACATCAGAGAGTTCCAATCAGCAGCCCCCTTCACATCAGAGTCCCCACCAGCAGCCCCCTTCACATCAGAGTCCCTATCAGCAGCCCCCTTCACATCAGTGTGTCCCCATCAGAGAGTCCCCATCATCAGCCCCCTTCACATCAGTGTGTCCCCATCCAAAGCCCCCTTCACATCAATGTGTCCCCATAAGAAGCCCCCTTCACATCAGAGTCCCCATCAGCAGCCCCTTCACATCAGTGTCTCCATCAGCAGCCCCCTTACATCAGAGTGTCCCCATCAGCAGCCCCTTACATCAGAGTGTCCCCATCAGCAGCCCCCTTACATCAGAGTGTCCCAATCAGCAGCCCCCTTACATCAGAGTGTCCCAATCAGCAGCCCCTTACATCAGAGTGTCCCCATCAGCAGCCCCCTCACATCAGAGTGTCCCCATCAGCAGCCCCCTTCACATTCGAGTGTCCCCCCTCTCCTCCCTCTCCCACGTGTACTCACAGTTCTAAAGGCAGCATCTCGTTTCTCTCTCCAGTCATGTGATAAGTGACAGGTGATAAGGGGAGAGAGAAAGGAAAGTCTGCCGGTTGTGTATCTCCCCCCTGCAGGCTGGAGGGAGCAGAAAGCCTAATCCTCTCTCCAGCAAGTGTCGGCAGCTGCTCCTTGGTGACAGGAGTGAAATTGCGATCACTCACTGTCAGAGAGGAGCGGCTCCAGGACTGCACCTGACCGTCCCACTGAGCCATCGGCCCACCGGGAATCTCCCAGTAGTCCCAATGGCCAGTACATGCCTGCTAGTATGCATCGCATACTAGCACATTATGAAATATTCACCTTGCAACTAACCCCCCAGAACTGTAATGTCACCGATAAGAGGGCTGACGTTGCCACAGTCTTTCTCCCAGATTTCTCTATTAGATAATCACCTGAATGACCGCAACATACAGGGATATGTAAGGTAATACTGACACATAATCACACACATAGGTTGGACTTGATGGACGTGTGTCTTTTTTCAACCTCACCTACTATGTAACTATGTAACTATTTGCATGCCCTGGCTATGTGATTTGCTGGAGCCGCAATGACGTCACTCCCACACATGCGCGCGGGAACCCCCTGGTTCTGGTATAAAGTTCTGAAGTTCCGGCAAGGTATGCCAGACCTTCAGAGCGCGTGCGCCAGTGATGTCACTGGCTGCATGCAGGGTGAATATCTCCTAAATGGCGCATGTTTAGGAGATATTAATTTTACCTACAGGTAAGCCTTATTATAGGCTTACCTGTAGGTAAAAATGACCAGGCGGGGTTTACAACCGCTTTAATTGAACAAGCTGAATTTAGAAGCTGATTGGCTACCATGTACATCTGCACCAGATTCTGGGTGCTCCAGCTTTAATAAATCTCCCCTACTGCTTCCTATGACTATTAGTCTCTCTAGATTTGATGTGAGATTCTGTGATGATACTATTGTGCTGCTTATTATTCTCTTTGCTGCTCTCCTTGCTGGAGAGGAAGATGTACCTGAGGACCTGCAGTGCAAGGATCTCCCTGCTTCTGCTTCAATCCTTTATTCATTGGATATTTGTTTTCTGAACCTTTTCCAAGTAGTTCTTGATTATTTCTCTATTATTCATCAGATCAACACTCATCTACCAAGATGCCTCCAGAAAGAGTCACAGTTCAGAGCATGGCATGCTAAATCAGGATTAAGGAGGCTACAGGCAAAATACTGGTGAATAGTCACTGTCAGGCATTACAACGATATAGGCGTCTATGGGTCTGTGTCCTGAGGCCAGATAGAAGAGCAGAGATGGGCACATAGAAGTCTATGAGGCTGTATTGAGCAGGCATTGTCAGGACTATTAAGACTTGTGATGCTGAATGTACACTAACGGTAGAACTGCGGCAGTTGGATCATGGAAAGTGTGCATCTGTGGAGCGGGGAGGAGGTATTCAGCAGAAGGGGGCATAAAGGGTAAGTGCACTTCGCTTTAAAGGAGAAGTACAGCCAAAGCCTGTTTGGCTGTACTTCTCCTGTGGATCACAGGAGTGCAATTCGCTCTGCACTCCTGTGACCCGTTTTCAGCAGAGAACAGGCTGAAGTCCACTCTCTGGTGACCTCACAGAGTTGGTCCAGGGTCTGCGTCATCACGACCACGGAGTTAGGATCCGTCCAGATCCCTGGACCGACACCCGGCTCAGCCTCTCAGCGAGCCACAGAGAGCCTGAGCTGGCCGCTCCAGTGGGCGAGGAGGGGGCAGAGCAGAGAGCTGGTGACTGACAGTCTCCACTTCTCTGCTCGGGGGAGCTATGAGAACCGAGCGATTGGCGGTGTTTGATCGCTCGGTTCCCAGTGTTAGAGGCGCCAGGGGACAGATGTGCTATCGGACCGATGCTGCATCCACCTAGGTAAGTATGAATAAAAAAAATTAAAAAAAAACATACTTCTCTTTTAAAATGCACTTATCCTTTAATAATAAAAAAAATTCCATACTTCTACTTGGACTAATATACTTGGTCACAATATATGTTGTCACGTTTTGATGCTGTGGTGTCCTATGAGTTCATAGGAGATTTCTACAATAAGGAAAGAGTGCTTCTTATCAGAGACATAGCTAGCGGAAAGCCTCCGCTGACAACATCATTAATTTGTACAGGTCATGCAGAGAGCTCACCTCTTGTTCCGTCATCTGGCTTCACATCCAAGTTGTTCTCCCTCCCCATCCTCCCTGGAATGTCTCAACAATGTACTTGACATTTTCTCACTATGCACTTAGTTCCTCCTCACTGCATGACCAGGACCCGGCCAACACCAAGCAAATGTTACCCAAAGGCTCACAGGAGCGGAAGAACTCCAAAGTGCAATGAAGTCATCGCATAGCAAACAGTGCTGAAACCTTTCGAGAGAGATAGAGAGAGATAGAGAGAGATAGAGAGAGAGATAGAGAGAGAGAGAGAGAGAGAGAGAGAGAGAGAGAGATGACTGCATATATATATAGAGAGTGATATATGATAAATAGATAGATGTAAAGAAATATACGGTGCCTTGAAAAAGTATTCATATCCCCTTTAAATTTTCCACATTTTGTCATGTTACAACCAAAAACCTAAATGTATTTTATTGGAATTTTATGTGATAGACCAACACAAAGTGGCAAATAATTGTGAATAGAAAGGGAAATAATAAATGGTTTTCAACGTTTTTTACAAATAAATATCTGCATTTGTATTCAGCCCCCCTTACTCCGATAACCCTTACTAAAATCAAGTGGAACCAATTGCCTTCAGAAGTCACCTAATATGTAAGTGTAGTCCACCTGTGTGTAATTTAATCTCACAATAAATACAGCTGTTCTGTAAAGCCCTCAGAAGTTTGTTAGAAAACCTTACGCCCTGTACACACGACAGGTTTTCCCGTCAGAATAAACTCTGAAGGTTTTTCCCGACAGAGTTCCGACGGAATTCTGCTGAAACTGTCTTGCGTAGACACACACGATCACACCAAAGTCCGACCGTCTAGAACACGGTGACGTACAACACATACAACAGGACTAGAAAAAGGAAGCTCAATAGCCAGTAGCCAATAGCTTCCATCTCGTACTTGCTTCAGAGCATGCGTCGTTTTTGGTCCGTCGGAACAGCATACAGATGAGCGGTTTTCCCGATAGGAATTGGGTCCGTCATAAATATTTAGAACATGTTCTCTTTCTAGGTCCGTCAGAATTTTGGATGTAAAAAGTCCAATGAGGCCTACACACGATTGGAATATACGATGAAAAGCTCCGGTCTGACTCTTTCTGTCAGACATTCCGCTCGTGTGTACGGGGCATAAGTGAACAAACATCATCATGAAGGCCAAGGAACACACCAGACAGGTCAGGGATAAAGTTTTGGAAAAGTTTAAAGCAGGGTTAGGTTATAAAAAAATACCCCAAGCCTTGAACATCTCACGGAGCTCTGTTCAATCCATCATCGGAAATGGAAAGAGTATGGCACAACTTCAAACCTACCAAGACATGGCCGTCCACCAAAACTGACAGGCCGGGCAAGGAGAGCATTATAATTATAAAGAGGTAGTTAAAGAGACTGAGCAAGTGAGGATGGGAGTTTAAAGGTGCAAAATTAGTTAACTTTGAAACACTCTCAATTTCGTAATTTTATTAAACAAACATATATAAAATGAAAAAAAAGATTTTTTTTAAAAAAACAGTACAAAGAACATAGTCTATGTTCTGTTTTTTCGATGGCTTAGTCCCCTTCAAGCTTGTTATTATCATTGAAAGTACCCATCAGCAGTATTAACCTCTTTAATTCCTGACCTCTAAATAAAAACAGGGTAGGTTGAATTGGATCCTACAGGTATCCCTTGGTTGATCCAACTTAAAGTGGGGTTCCACCCAAAAAAACAAACATATCTAAAAAATTCTAAAAAAAAAAACAAAAAAACATTTGGATATTTTTTTTTTTTTTACTTACCTCTAAATGCCTGTTGCTAGGTGGTCCCTCGTAATCTGCCCCTTCGTCTGCCTGGGCTGATGACATCACTTCCCCCTGGCACAGGAAGGGCTGGCTCTTCTCCCTCCCTCCTATCAATCATCTGGGACCCATTGCAGGTCCCAGGTGATTGAGCGGCCAATCACGGCGCTCGGCGCCGCTCGCGCATGCGCAGTGGGTGCCAGGCTGTGAAGCCACAGCCCGGCGCCCACAGTTGAAATGCCGGCGCCGACGGGGGGGACGAGCGGGGCTTCGATCCCCCGCACCGCTGGACCCAGGGACAGGTGAGTGTCCAATTAAAAGTCAGCAGCTGCAGTATTTGTAGCTGCTGACTTTTATTTTTTTTTTTTTTTAATGGCCCCCCTGGGTGGAACTCCTCTTTAAATATAAATGTCCTATTTGATTATAATTATGTGTGTTCCTGCAGGTTTTAAATATAGGGGTTTATCGGCTCTATGGCATACTGATATTCTGCTGAACCATCTGATGGACCTGAGAGTCCTCTGAGCCCTACCTACGTTTGGGGTGAGAGTGCAATCATTGGATGACTTAGTCACTACTGTATTTATGTAACTATATGAATTGTAGACATGTGGACCCATATGGTCTTTATGTATATTTATGTTCTTTAGTATTTGTATGTCCATTAACCGCTTGCCGACCGGCTCACGCCGATATACGTCGGCAGAAGGGCACGTACAGGCAGATTAATGTACCTGTACGTTGTCCTTAAAGAAGTGGTTTGTGGGCGCGCACCCGCCTCAACCTCCATGAGTATAATTGCGGCTCCCTCAGACTCAATGTCCGTGGAGATAGCCGCGATCGTCTCACGGAGAGGAAGAACGGGCAAATGCTGACGTAAACAAGCATTTCTTCGTTCTGCCTAGTGACATTGACACTGATCACCGCTCCCTGTCATCGGGAGCGGTGATCAGTGTCGTGTCACACATATCCCATCCCCCCCCACAGTTATGCCCTGTACACATGATCGGACTTTCCGATGGAAAATGTTAGATGGGAGCTTGTTATCGGAAATTCCGACCGTGTGTGAGCTCCATCTGACTTTTTCCATCGGAATTTCCGACACACAAAGTTTGAGAGCTGGATCTAAAATTTTTCGACAACAAAATCAGTTTGCGTAAATTCCGATCGTGTGTAGACAATTCCGACGCACAAAGTGCCACGCATGCTCAGAATCAAGCAGAAGAGCCGCACTGGCTATTGAACTTCATTTTGGTTCATTTTTTTACGTGTTGTACATCACCGCGTTCTTGATATTCGGAATATCCAACCAACTTTGTGTGACTGTGTGTATGCAAGACAAGTTTGAGCCAACAAAAGATCCGATGGATTTTGTTGTCGGAATGTCCGATCGTGTGTACAGGGCATAAGAATCACTCCCTAGGACACACTTAACCCCTACAGCGCCACCTAGTGGTTAACCCCTTCAATGCCAGTCACATTTACACAGTAATCAATGCATTTTTAGATAGACAGATAGACAGACAGACAGACAGACAGACAGACAGACAGACAGATAGATAGATAGACAGACAGATAGATAGATAGATAGACAGATAGACAGATAGATAGATAGATAGATAGATAGATAGATAGATAGATAGATAGATAGATAGATAGATAGATAGATAGATAGATAGATAGATAGATAGATAGATAGATAGATAGATAGATAGATAGACAGATAGATAGATAGACAGATAGATAGATAGACAGATAGATAGATAGACAGATAGATAGATAGATAGATAGATAGATAGATAGATAGATAGATAGATAGATAGATAGATAGATAGATAGATAGATAGATAGATAGATAGATAGATAGATAGATAGATAGATAGATAGATAGATAGATAGATAGATAGATAGACAGATAGATAGATAGACAGATAGATAGATAGACAGATAGATAGATAGATAGACAGATAGATAGATAGATATACAGATAGATAGATAGATATACAGATAGATAGATAGATAGATAGATAGATAGATAGATAGATAGATAGATAGATAGATAGATAGATAGATAGATAGATAGATAGATAGATAGATAGATAGATAGATAGACAGTTATATAGATAGATATACAGATAGATAGACACTTAGAGAGATATGCAGTTATACAGATAGATATACAGATAGATAGACACTTAGAGAGATATGCAGTTATACAGATAGATATACAGATAGATAGACACTTAGAGAGATATGCAGTTATACAGATAGAATAGAGAGAGAGAGAGAGAGATGAGATGATAGAATGCACAGCATGATTGTAGGACGCAGTGCTGGGAGCCCCCGTGATATACACATACAGGAGATGTGTATTTAAGGCTCCAGCAGATTATCGGGTGAAGGGCTGGACCGGAGGTTGATTCCAGGCAGAGGTGAAGCACAGCTCCCTCCACCCTCCGATCACATACTACGAGTATAACACGGTGGACAGACAAAGGCTGATAGTAACACATAAACTTACCTTGCTTCTCCATTCACACCAGCCGAAACAGGAAGTGACACACCGCCCGGTGACAGCACCGCCTATGAAGGAGAATGCCCCAATCAGCATCTAGAGGCGCACTGCACAGCGCCACAGGGCAACAAAAAAAACAGCAAATGAAGCATCTTGCCTGCAATCGCGGGATTGCATTGGCATGACGCTTCCATAGTGCACCGTGTCCGGCGCCCGCCCGGAACACAGTGCACTTCTTAAAGAAACTTTTTTTTTTAAAGGGACATTTTTTTTTTTTTGACTGGCTTTGGGGGGGCGGCACCCATGCGCCCCCTATGGACGGGCCGCCACTGATTGGGATGCTCCAGCCCTGGATCGGCCTCCCTGGCACTTCCCCCTCTACCCTTTCTGACTGTCACCCATCTACTCTTTCCTAGTGTCTGCACCTCTTTGTCTCCACCCGCCTCTGTGCTGGCCCCTGCCGGAACCTGCTGTGTACGTTCCTGGCTCTCCTTTAGTATGGAGGGTCTTCTCAGTGCTGACAGTTGCTTCCCCAGATTCAGAACCTGGGCTTCCAGGGAAACAATGTGCTTACATTTTGCACAGCAGTATTCGCCCTCGATCGGATAATCAAAGAGCGCATACAAGCCGCAAGATGTACACAGAGTCGCATCTCCACACCCACTGGGCATCGTAGCTACTAATTTTATGGGGATTGGGGATTACACCCTGTCCAAATTACCTAAAAACTAGCTTCCTGACACTAATACTCAACAAGACAATACACAGGTACTCGTAGACCAACGTGCACTCGCTGACCAACATGCAACATTTCATACTTACCTGCTCTGTGTAATGGTTTTGCTCAGAGCAGCCCCGATCCTCCTCATCTCGGGTCCCTCACGGGCGAGCAGCTTGCAATGAGGGCACCCAAGCAGGAGCGCTCCCGAGCCACTGCTCTACGTGTCAATTCAGACAAAGTGCCGTGGCTCAGCTCCGCCCCCCCTCTCTCCTTACTGTTTCACTGGCTGTGGTTAACAGCAGTGGGGGCCAATGTAGGAGTGATATGCTGCAGCATATTAACACCCTACACCATATAACACCCTACACGTTTTGTCATAAAGTATGTAATCAGAATTTATGACGAAACGTGTAGGGCGGAGCTAGGACACCATTTTGGAAATTGGCGATTGGAACTATTCTTTGCTGATACATTGTACATGCCTGAATGCTGCTTTTGTAAGTGACAAATATTTAATGAAATTATTCTGTATCCAAACGGGACTTCACTATGGTCGGATTTTTTCATTATATCCACATAATTGTGATGGGAGAGACCAAAGGAGACTGGAGATGGCTATTTCTATTGCAGTGGGCAGGAGTGTTTGAAGGGCCTTCCTACTCCCATAAGACCGGTGTGAGGGCTGATGCTCAGGTGTATCCACTAAGGCCTATATTGACCACCTTAACCGGGATCATAAACTTCTGTAAGCCTCCCATTTTTGTCACATAGGGTGGTGTGATCTCTTCTCCGGCAATTTGGATATATCCTGTACACCCCCTCTCCCGGTGGCATTTCAGCACACATTTCAGAAAGACTGAAATATGGAGCGGGAGCGGTTGAGGGGGCAATAAAAAACGCATGACAGAGACGCGTGTTGGGGGGGCCCAGGCAGGTAAGCTGTATGGGGCCCCATGATTTCTAACAGCGGCCCTGTGCTCAAGCACACTTGGGTGATGCAGCAGGACAATGCCCGAAACACACCAGTCAGTCCACCTCTGAATGGCTAAAAAAAAAAATGAAGGTTTTGGAGTGGCCTAGTCCAAGTCCAAACTTAAATCCGATTGAGATGCTGTGGCATTCCAATGTGGCTGAATTAAAACAATTCTGAGTGGGACAAAATTCCTCCACAGCAATGGGAAAGACTCAGTGCCAGTTATCGCAAACGCTTGGTTGCAGTTGTGGCCGCCAAGGGTCACAAAACCAGTTATTAGGTTAGGGGACAATTACTTTTTCACATAGTGACAGGCAGGTTTGGACATATTTTTTCCCTTAATAAATGAAATCATCATCTAAAAACTGCACTTTGGATGTACTCGGGTTATCTTCGTGTAATATTGAAATTTGTTTGACTGTCGGAATTGTTTTTAAATGTGACAAATAAGCAGGAAAATAAAAAAATCAGGAAGGGGCAAATTTTTTAGCAGCATTGTAATGAATCTAAAGTCAGGTTCTCTTGAGGTTTCTCCACTCTAATGCCGCGTACACGCGGTCGGATTTTCCGACGGGAAATGTTCGATGGGAGCTCGTTTTCGGAAATTCCCACCGTGTGTAGGCTCCATCGGACATTTTCCGTCGGAATTTCCGACGAACAAAATTTGAGATCTGGATCTCAAATTTTCCGACAACGAAATCCGTTGTCGTACACAATTCTGACGCACAAAGTTCCACGCATGCTCAGAATCAAGCAGAAGAGCCACACTGGCCATTGAACTTCATTCTTCTCGGCTCGTCGTACGTGTTGTACCTCACCGCGTTCTTGGCGATCGGAATTTCCGTCAAGATTTGTGTGACCGTGTGTATGCAAGACAAGTATGAGCCAACATCCGTTGAAAAAAAAACATGGATTTTGTTGTCGGAATGTGCGATCGCGTGTACGCGGCATAAGGGTTAATACATAATCAGTATTTTAAAAAATCTTTTTTTTTTTTCTTTTTGACTCGCAGCGCTCCTAAGGAGGTCCAGTATCCTGATACTTGACAGATCATCTAATTAGCACTGCTGTGGGCTATAAATTTGATTGTGCTGAGAATGAATAATTATCTTTGAAGCTTATCAATCCAGAGGACAACAATTAAATGAAATTATATTCTGTCAGAATCATTACAGATATGAGTGCGAGAGGGAGGAGGAGGCTATTATATAAATCTATATTAATAGAAGGTGCGGTGATTGAACCGATTGAACCGTGACTGCGAGCTCTCTCCACGGAAGGGATTATACAAATCATACTTGGTGACCGTACAAAGCAAATAAGTCATACTTTGCAAATGTTTGAGGATTTCTAAACTTTTTGTTCTATCTGGGTATGATCTCATGATGTACACAAAAAAAAAAAAACTGATGAAGGGTTTTGTTTCAAGATGGAAAATTATTTCTGTTCAAGTATATCGAAAGCCAAAAGTTTTTTTTGTTTTCATTTTTTTTTGGATTCAGTAGGAGAAGGTAAAACATCAGTTTTCTTCCTGCCATCCCCTCTCCTTGGGGAGATTTCCCATCACTTCCTGCCATATGGACTCAACAGGGAGCAAGAAGATACTTTTCAAATGGGAGGGGAAATCCAGCAGCCAGTGTCCCCATTGGATGATGATTTACCCTCCATTCCTGTTTTGGAGGCTACTTGTTTACTTGGATTTACCCCTTCTTTGATTCCTGGTGACATTGACATTTAGGACGATTACAGAGAGTGAATTTCCCCAACGGGGACCAGACAGCAATATAAAACATGACAGTGATTCTAACCCTGTCACCACTCTATCCAAATCTAAAAAAAAAAATAAATGTGTAGGCTGGGAAGCGATCCAATGTGACTCTAGCATCCATCTTTGGTCAGGCAGAGCCTATTTAAGGCCCTGGCTTCCAAGTTTGGCACATATTTTGCAAGCTGGTAGAGTGGGCACAGGTAGCCTGCCTGGTAGGGATAGAACTAGCATCAGGGAAAGATACCTGACAAGGAGGGAAAGTGTAAGACTTCTCTGGAAATCTTCCTGTTTGTGCACGAGACGGCCAGACAGCTCCTCTAAACAGGCACTGGGGAGGCATACCCTGAGGAAAAAAGAAACAGAGAGGATGGACTTTGCCTCGATAATATCACAAATAGTGGCAACTAGAAAAATAAGAAAACTAAGAAAATTAAATCAATAAAAAAAAAAAAAATCCGATCATTCTGAACGCGGTGACGTAAAACACGTACGTCGGGACTATAAACGGGGCAGTAGCCAATAGCTTTCATCTCTTTATTTATTCTGAGCATGCGTGGCACTTTGTGCGTCGGATTTGTGTACACACGATCGGAAATTCCGACAATGGATTTTGTTGTTGGAAAATTTTATATCCTGCTCTCAAACTTTGTGTGTCGGAAAATCCGATGGAAAATGTGTGATGGAGCCCACACACGGTCAGAATTTCCGACAACAAGGTCCTATCACACATTTTCCGTCGGAAAATCCGACCGTGTGTACGGGGCATAAGTGTGTAGTCCCAACTTTAAATATCCAAAAATTAATAATAATCAAAAAATAATGACCAAAAAATAAATAATAAAGTACTTCTGTGCTGCTGAAAACAATATTGTGTTGGTATTTTCACTTTGCAAAGGTGATCACAGCATGCGTGCTTTATCCGTGCTCTTATTGTGGCTGCACTCACCGGAACTTCCCTCCCCTCTTGGGGTATGGAGCATTCACAGTATCTGCCACTGTGCAGCACTCTGGAGGCTGGATAATCCCAGATGTGTTAATAGTTTCCACTCTGCGATGTTTCCTGACATTAGAATTGCAGCTGAATAGGTGTGGAGTGCTCTGGAACAGATGCATGGATGAAGCTCACATCCAACATTTGTTGTTGGAAAATCCGATCGTGTGAGGTATGCCCTTTGGGCATAAGAGAGAGGAATCCTGCAAGAAACTTTAGCAAGATATTTTTGCAAGATAATATGAGGGTCATATCCCTACCTAATTTCCTCTTCTGAAGATGGTAAGTTTGATCCCACCTCCAGTTTCTTATTGGCTTCTCCTGCAGTCAATCCAAAGCTAAAGGCAGAATCGCACACTACATGCCAGCTGTCAGGTAACTAGTAGCAGGTGATAACCTTGTAGGCAGGTTCATGCATACTTCTTTTCTGTAGGTGGCACTGTGCCAATGCTACCGGGGAAGAGAGTCTGCTTCGGGAAAGGCTTTCTCAACCAGGGTTCCATGTTTGCTAGGGGTTCCTTGAGCAATGAGCAATTTCTACGTCTCAGATAAGTTCCCACTGACACCATTGATCTTTAAGCTATCTGTAAGGGGGGGAATTCTTCCCAATGACCACAAGTGTACGGGGGATTCTTCCCACTTATCATCACACTATTGTATCATGAGTTGTAGATAAAGTAAATTTTAGCAGGGGCTCCCTGAAACCAGAAAGTTATTTCACTGGTTCCTCCATGTTGAAAAGGTTGAGAAAGGCTGTCTTAGAGGCTCTGTTAGTCTTCTCTGAGGAAGATAGGTATCTGATTTGATACCAATTTTCCATGAGAGTTCGGGTGACTGTGGGCAGAGACACTTGACTAGCACGAGCGGGGTACTTTTCATGCGTGTGCTCACTCTTCAATACCCGGGACCAGGCAGGGACCGCAGTAATATCAGAATCAAACATTATGGTGACATTATGGTTCCCCCGACTTAGAGATGAGCCTTACACATTGTGCAGTAGAAATTGTACAGAGTTCTTCTGTGAAGTGTCTTTGGCCCGTGTCACTACACATCTTAGCTTGATGGATATTGCATTTAGGAGGGACACCGCTGAGCCTTTGCCCATTCCACCAGTCCAGCATACCTCTGACATCTCACTCCCTGTGACAGAATGGGGTCCTGCAGTGCACCTAATGCACACTTCATGCATGCACTTGGTAACGCCTTCTCTCCTGTACCATGCGGCCAAGCTGTGGGTCTCAATGACGCGGGGTCGGTTCCAGTACTTTCAGGAAACTGGCCGCTGGGGAGGGAAGCCAGATCATTGATCCCCTTGTTACCAGAGGACCTTCCACCATGCCAGGTACTGCGCTTCATGACCGGCTGCATTATTCCTTGCACTAGTTCTTGATTACTAATGGCAATTGTATTCCTCCTCCTGCTTGTCTTTGCCGAGTACCTTTGTAGTGGCTTTGCTTCATGCCCCACATGTGCTTAACTGACCCTGTTCTTTCATACACCAGAAACCATCATGCATCCCTTTAAATGACTATAATCATACCTCCTAAGCAATCCAAGGGACTGCTGGATGCAGCAGAACCGCCCAGTTCTCCATGTCAGTACAGCGTCTCCAGGAGCAGGGATCAGAGAGCCCGTGAACCTGGCCTTTCCACCCAATTTATATCACAGGGTATATAGGCAGGGTCTAAAAAGCCAGACAACAGAGGTGCAGAACATTAACTCTTCCTCAGCCTGGGCCAGCTAACTATCTAACATACTGTAGGCAACCTGCTTACATGGCCATCTTAATGAGGGAGCCTTTAAATAAGCAATCCTACGTCATTTGGGCCCTTAGGTTAGGGTGAGGAATCCACTGGTTATACGGAGAGTGCTTAGCATAGGGAAAGGTTCCTGGTGAGTAGGGACATAGTATGGGACACTGAAGAAACTTCTGAGGAATCCTTATCAATGGGCCAGTGCAATATGGTTATAGAATATACAGAGGCTGTCCTCTGATAAAGCAACCACAAACGATACTACAGTGGACTTTGTTGATTTGTTGATACTGTGTTGTTGACTAGTGTGCCATAAGGTTCTTCCATTGTACAGTAACTACTATAACTCTGAACCATTACTATAAAACAAAAGCAGTACTAAGACCCTATGCGTGTGGATCCTCCTAAGCTGATGCCTTGCTCAAGGTTGCCCCATACCCTCCTTTCAAAAATGAAGGTCTAAAGCCTAGAGTTGTGGGTAAAATGAGGGGCTTTTAAGGACTGGGACAAGTGTGCAGTTTGTTGGCCTCTCTCAGGTATTATAGTGAATATCCAAGTACGAGTAATGTAGGGAACTGGCTCTGGGGACATGCTGGGCCCTATCCTCCCATCTAGTGAAGGATTCAACCAGAGTAGCAAAACAATTGAATTATTAAATGATTAGACTAAAACTTGTGGCCACATGCTTGCAGTTTCACACTGAACTCATTACCCACACATATATTTATGAAAACAAAAATGTTTCCTATTATACCCTGTTTCCCCGAAAATAAGACCTAGCGTGATTGTCGGTGATGGCTGCAATATAAGCCCTACCCCCCAAATAAGCCCTAGTTAAAGTCCTTGTAGGTCTTATTTTCAGGGTAGGGCTTATTTTCGGGGAGACAGGGTAGGGCTTATTTGGGGGGTAGGGCTTATATTGCAGCCAACACCGACAATCACGCTAGGTCTTATTTTCGGGGAAACAGGGTAGGTAAACTAAGCTTTTAATCCTGTTTTCCATAATCCAATTAAAATTCCAAAATCACTTAAGCGGAAGATGCTGCTAATTTATAAAAATCCTCTCACCTTCCCTTATACGGTGTGCCGTGGCTTCTGCTTATCTCTTATTTTCACATCCAGCATTGAGTCTCATAAATGCTTGCGTCAGTAGATGTAAGGTAAATGCATTCCTAATGACATTTACAAAGTACTAAAATTAAAAGGGAGGGGGGGGGGGGGAGGAGGAAAAATTAGATCAAAAGGTACAGACTGCAAATTACAATTACAAATCATGCACCTTTTTGGGGTTTATTGGGAAAAATTATAGGATCCCTACTGACTATATATTTACTGAAGTATAGGCAGTAGGGTGGCTGCAGGGGAATACTGCAGAATACTATTGTAGAGCATAGAATTCATGAAGGTATATAAAAAAAAAACATCAATCTTTACCTTTAGAACCACTTTAACTGTGATATGGAGCATACCCTTAAATATGGGTCACCTTCCTAGTGGTGCAATAGACAAAGTACGATAAATATAAACAATATAAAAAAGTAGGGATCTCTTGCTGTCTTAATACTGCTGTCTGGATCTTCCACTACTCCATTATGGTCACATGAGCTTTTTATGTGCGCTACTGCTGTCACCAGAAATTTTCCTGCCACAGCTCCTGGCTTTGAACCTTTTATTTGTGGCTTATTCTGTCTTCTCTTCACCTTTAAGTTGTTCCCGTTTCTACTGTTGCATTCTTCATAGCATAAAATATGAATAAAACATCAACAGTAAGAGCTACAACATTGTAACTGATATTGGTTTTGGAAGGTGGGCAGGTCCTGAAGCCCCCAAGAGATAAAAGAAACAGTTATGCAACATGGAAGGGTTCATCCATCAAAAACAGTTAACTATACGTAACAACTTGTGGGTTGACATAGCTCTTGGTTTATTACATGTCCTGGATACTCACCAGTGAGATCTCCCTGCCATACTTTCTAACTTCATTGCTGTCCACCACGTAGTTTTTTGGGTGTTCCTGCCCAACTTTGAGAGTTCAGGTCCTCCCGTTACATACTCCATAATTTTAAATAAAATAAAAGAAGTCCGGCATGCATAATGAACACAGCAGGTGTAAGGACCCAGGAACTCGGCACAGGGATAACAGAACCCTTCATAAAGTTAGGCCCGGGGAGTAAAAAAAAGAAGAAGCATGGATGCATGGCTGACATGACTGGGTTAAAAGGGGTTTGGCAACAGGAGGTTTTCCACTTAAAGACCGCCTAATGTACATTTATGTGGGCATTTTCAAGTGGTATACCAGGATAATCCCTGCAGCTACAGGCATCATCCCTGTATTCAGTGGTGGCTGGTGGAATTTTTTTTGGGGGGGGCAGCAAACAGTATGCCACCCCCCCATCCCCCCCGTTGGTCGGTAGCACTTACCACATCACCGGCGGCTTCCCCCTGCTCGGCGGTGGCTGCTTCCCGTTCCCCTGCTCTCCATCACCGGCAGCTTCACGTGCTCGGCGGCCTCCCGTTCTGCGCGCGGCTGACTGAGCAGTACATGGCTCATGGCTGCTTATAGCTCCGTGGATACCGGGACCTGACAGCTGAATAACGGCAAGTTACCACTGCAAACCGATCCCAAAAGTGACATTTATCCTATCCTATATTATCCAGAGACTTCAGGGCACTTTTTAATAAGTATGTACAGCGGGAAGAAATCAAAAATCAAGTCTTTTAAGAGTCAAGAAGGGCTGATTAAACCGCAACTAGAATGGCGGCAGCATCATCCTCCCACTCTGTTCTCTCAGAAATAGGTACAGACAAGGATTTCTCCCTCCTCTCAGAGAGGTGAGCTAGATTTTGATCTTGGAAAGACCCCCATTACTTTACAGAATACCCCCCCCCCCCCCCCCGGCTCTGACCTTCTCTGTCAATTTGAGCGAGTACTACAAAAGGCTTTACAAAACACCTCAGATACAATTACTGAGAAGCTCACACGGGAGATATGTGAGGTGGGCCATCGCACCTCTGTTCTAGAACAGAAAATGGATGAACTGGATGTTATCTCTAATAATCATAATGATGAAATAGAAGCCCTTAGGGAAGAAAATTCTTCCCTTACTACCTGACTTGAGGCCTTCAAGAACAGAGCTAGGAGATCTAATCTTCGTGTCCATGGCATTCCTGAGACCATAGAAGACCTCCAATCCACCATTACTGCGCTCTTTCAGAAACTGTATATTTACTTTATTTATTTCAGTCTCCATGTCTTTGGAGTGTGGGAGGAAACCGGAGTGCCCGGAGGAAACCCACGCAGGCACAGGGAGAACATGCAAACTCCAGGCAGGTAGTGTCGTGGTTGGGATTCGAACCAGCGACCCTTCTTACTGCATAGGCGAAAGTGCTAACCACTACACCACTGTGCCGCCCGTAACCTGTACCCGAGCCCATCCTGATCCTGTCCCTCCTGTATTCCTGTTCCCTTGTAAGCCTGATCCCATCCATTATCTCCCTCTCCTATCCTGCCCCTGTTCAGTTGCTGATCCCCTGTGTATGACCCTGGCCTGACTAACGTGTTTGATTTCGGTACTTCCCTTTGGCTATATATATATTATCTATTGTCTGTGGGTTTCTGTTGGTTGGTTGAGCACTATTTGTATTTGAGGTGTTTACTTATTTATATCACTTATCCTAAATAAACATTATTCTTATTCACTTTACATATGTTTTAGTTTCCTCTTTGCAGTCCACACAATCTGGTCACACCTGTTCATGACAGCAGGAAACACATTTCTGTACACAATCCTTCCCAAAATTCTTCAGCAGACAATATCCCCAGGTTTATACAGCCTCAGCCTCCACCAAGCAAAGAGGCATCTTCATTGACTTCCACCACACTACACTGTTCATTCTTCATAAGGAGATCAAAGATCCTGAGGGAAGGTACATACTACTTTCTGGCCTCTTACTAGATAATGAAGTTACCATTGTCTCATATTATGCCCCGAACAAAAACCCATTATCCTTCCCTTCACACTTGTTCTCAGTAGTGGATACACATAAAATTGGTACACTCATGATTTGTGGCGACTCTAACCAAGTGATATATCCAATCTTAGATAAATCCCCGACTCCAATAAATGTCCAGTGCCTCTCCTACCAACATCTCCTTAATCAACACTCTACAAGAAAGCAATATTCACATTATTCTTATCCCCACAAACTATTCTCTCGTATAGACCATCTTCTTATCAACATTAGTTCCTCACCCCTCATCCTCAATTCTCTAATCATACCGTGTTCCTGGTCAGACCATGATGCTGTCATGATGACCTTCTTATCACTGGTCCCATGACCTAATCACCGAAATTGGTAAATTAATGACAATTTACTAACCAATCCCAAATATAGACAAGACATAGAAAATGCTATACAAGACTATCTTACAAACAATAAACCCACGGTTACAGATCCATTGACGCTATGGGAAGCACTTAAACCATCCATCAGAGGGGTTTGTATCAGCCAAGCATCATATCATCGAAAACTAAAGAAACAACTTCTTTATTAGTCAAGCATCATATCATCGAAAACTAAAGAAACAACTAGATGAAGCCTTTTATAAGGCTTCGGACAGCTTTCAAAATTCACCCTCTCAGCAAAATAAACAAATATTCGATAAAGCTAGACTAGAACTTGATCTATTCCTAACAGAATCTGCTGAGAAGATTCTCCATAAATCTGCACACACTTTCTACATAAAAGCCAATAAGCCGACTACATTCTTGGCCTTAGCCTTATGTAAGACAAACTATACCCCCAAAAAGATTCGTCTTCAGCTTTCTAAAAACACTTATTCCAGTAACCCTCAAAAAATTCTCCATATATTTTGCAGAGAACTCGCTGACTTGTACCGGGATACTCAAAAATTTGAGCAAGCAAAATTTGATACCCTTCTTTCTTTCATTCAACTTCCCTCCCTCTCTGTTACTCAAAAAGAAACTCTTGATAAACCAATTTCAGACTTTGAAGTCCGCACAGCAATGAAAAAACATTAAAAATTCACAAACGTCCAGGCCCCAACGGCTTTTCAGCAACATACTATAAATACTTTGCAGCTATACTATCCACCCTCATGGTAGAAGCCTTTAATTCCCTCCTCCTAAACCATTCCTTCCATACTGAATCCCTATTAGCATCCATCGCCATGATTCCTAAACCAAATACTGATGACACTTTCTGGTCTAATTATAGACCAATTTCAATACTTAATTTAGATATTAAAATACTAGCCAAGATCCTCTCTAACCATCTTAACTCAATTACAGTTTCCTTTATTTACAAAGATCAGACTGGATTTATTCCCTCTAGACAAGCAGGTGATAACATCCGCCGTGCTACCCTTTTAGCTCACACAGCAAGAACCCGCCTCATACCTGCCTGCTTCCTCTCTATTGACATAACAAAGGCATTTGACTCTCTTTCTTGGCCTTATCTTAATTCTATTGTATGCCGATGGGGATTTGGAACACACTTTCTACGTTGGATTTCTTCTCTTTATCAAAACCCAAAAGCATATGTCTCATATTCAGGATACCGCTCTGACCCATTCATCATTAAAAGAGGAACCAGGCAGGGATGCCCCCTTTCCCCTCTCTTATTTGCCTTGACAATTGAACCTCTCGCACAGCTAATACGCTCCAACACGAATAATAAAGGTCTTGAATTAGGAGGTCATCAACACAAACTATGTATGTTTGCTGACAATGTTCTAATTTTCCTCACCTCACCCTTAATTTCAACTCCAAACCTCATTTACACCCTAACCAAATTTGAATCAATATCCGGTCTCAAAATAAATCCTCATAAGTCCAAAGCTTTAAACATTTCTATTCCACCTGACCTGCAGACACAATTACAAGACTCCCTCCCATTCTCTTGGTCGACAACACAAATTACATATTTTGGTATCACATTTGCAGCAAATCCAACTAATCTATATGCAGCAAACTACCCTTCCATGCTAAATCAGCTCACGACCCTAATGAAAACTTGGTCTTCTCTCCCATTGGCGTGGATGGGTAGAATTGCTGTAATCAAAATGTCAATACTACCTAAGATTTTATATCTTTTTAGAGTTCTCCCAATACAGGTTCCAGCATATTTCCTACGAATCTTACAGAGAAAAGTTTCCCAATTAATTTCTACCACAATCTACCTTATACACTCCCCGCATCCGTGGTAGACTGAGTGTTCCCAACTTCTCTAAATATTACTATGCTGCCCAATTAGCTGAATTACCTAAATACCATGACACTAAAGAAATTCCCCTTTGGGTCGCAATTGAATCGGTGGAATGCGATCCTTTATCTTACAGCAAACCTTCTTTGGCTTCCACGGGCACAACGCCGGACAATTACAAACCCTACTACTAAACATAGTCTTTCAATTTGGAACAGACTAAGAGCTCATTTCGGTCTTCAATCTAAACATAATCCCCTGCTTTCCTTCCTCAACAACCCTTCCTCCTATCCAGCCTGGACTTCCCCATCCTCTTTCACCGTCTGGTCAAATGCAGAACTAATACGTTCTCATCATTTTTTTAAATCCACTACTATTACACCTTTTATAACATTACAAGAAACACATGCATTACCTCAGAAAGAAACCTTCAGATACTTACAAATAAAACAATTTCTAATCCAAAACACTCCCCTAGATTCATCTACCCCAAGCTTTACGATCTTTGAACAAGCCTGCAAATCTGACTCTCATAGGCGTGGACTCATTTCAGATTTATACACTCAACTACTTACATACACAACCCCCCCCCCCCCCCCCCTATCCTATACAACCAAATGGGAAACTAATCTAAACCTCACATCTGGCAGGCTACTAAATTTGCTACACCAAATATAATAGCCCTAGAGACTAACTACAAGGTACTTACCAGATGGTACCTAGTACCTGCTAGGATATCAAAATTCCTCCCCCAATACCCAGCTAACTGCTTCTGAGGCTGTACCGATTAAGGGAACACATTTACATATATGGTGGGATTGTCCCTTAGTCCATAGTGTTTTTTGGTCCGAAATATTCAACATTCTCAGTACCATGTTTAACCACTTAAGGACCGCCTCACGCCGATGTACATCGGCAGAATGGCACGGGCAGGCAGAATCACGTATATATACGTGATCTGCCTCCCGCGGGCGGGGGGTCCAATTGGACCCCCCCGGTGCCCGAGGCGGTCCGTTTTTGACCAGCGGCGATCGGAGATGAGGGGGAGACCATCCGTTCGTGGCCCCTCCCTCGCGATCGCCGCCGGCCAATCAATTTATTCCTCTGCTGCTGTATGCTAAACAGCAGCAAAGGAAATTATGTCATCTCTCCTCGGCTCGGTATTTTCCGTTCCGGCGCCGAGGAGAGAAGACTGCAATGTGAGTGTAACACTACACAAACACAGTAGAACATGCCAGGCACACAAAACACCCCCCTTTACCCCTCGATCCCCCCCCCCCGATCAACCCCTAATCACCCCTCCCCCCCTTGTCACACTGACACCAAGCAGTTTTTGTTTTTTTTTGTTTTTCTGATTACTGCATGGTGTCAGTTTGTGACAGTTAGTGTGTTAGGGCAGTTAGGGTTAGCCCCCTTTAGGTCTAGGGTACCCCCCTAACCCCCCCCCCCAATAAAGTTTTAACCCCTTGATCACCCCCCGTCGCCAGTGTCGCTAAGCGATCATTTTTCTGATCGCTGTATTAGTGTCACTGGTGACGCTAGTTAGGGAGGTAAATAACTAGCTAATAACTAGTTTTATAGCGTCAGGGACCCCCATATACTACCTAATAAATGTTTTAACCCCTTGATTGCCCCCTAGTTAACCCTTTCACCACTGATCATCGTATAACTGTTACAGGTGACGCTGGTTAGTTCGTTTATTTTTTATAGTGTCAGGGCACCCGCCGTTTATTACCGAATAAAGGTTTAGCCCCCTGATCGCCCGGCGGTGATATGCGTCGCCCCAGGCAGCGTCAGATTAGCGCCAGTATGGCTAACACCCACGCACGCAGCATACGCCTCCCTTAGTGGTATAGTATCTGTATGGATCAATATCTGATCCGATCAGATCTATACTAGCGTCCCCAGCAGTTTAGGGTTCCCAAAAACGCAGTGTTAGCGGGATCAGCCCAGATACTTGCTAGCACCTGCGTTTTGCCCCTCCGCCTGGCCCAGCCCAGCCCACCCAAGTGCAGTATCGATCGATCACTGTCACTCACAAAACACTAAACGCATAACTTCAGCGTTCGCAGAGTCAGGCCTGATACCTGCGATCGCTAACAGTTTTTTTGGTAGCGTTTTGGTGAACTGGCAAGCACCAGCGGCCTAGTACACCCCGGTCGTAGTCAAACCAGCACTGCAGTAACACTTGGTGACATGGCGAGTCCCATAAGTGCAGTTCAAGCTGGTGAGGTGGCAAGCACAAGTAGTGTCCCACTGCCACCAAGAAGAAGACAAACACAGGCCCGTCGTGCCCATAGGTGCCCTTCCTGCTGCATTCGCCAATCCTAATAATTGGGAACCCACCACTTCTGCAGCGCTGGTACTTCCCCCATTCACATCCCCAACCAAATGCAGTCGGCTGCATGAGAGGCATTTTTATGTCCTCCCGAGTACCCCTACCCAACAAACCCCCCCAAAATAGATGTCGTGTCTGCAGCAAGCGCGGATATAGGCGTGACACCCGCTATTATTGTCCCTCCTGTCCTGACAATCCTGGTCTTTGCATTGGTGAATGTTTTGAACGCTACCATTCACTAGTTGAGTATTAGCGTAGGGTACAGCATTGCACAGACTAGGACACACTTTCACAGGGTCTCCCAAGATGCCATCGCATTTTGAGAGCCCCGAACCTGGAACCGGTTACAGTTTTAAAAGTTAGTTACAAAAAAAAGTGTAAAAAAAATAAATAAAATATATATATATATATATATATATATACAGTGCCTTGCAAAAGTATTCGGCCCCCTTAAACTTTTCAACCTTTTGCCACATTTCAGGCTTCAAACATAAAGATATAAAATTTTAATTTTTCACCAACAAGTGGGACACAATTGTGAAGTGGAACGAAATCTATTGGATATTTTAAACTTTTTTAGCAATTAAAAAACTGAAAAGTGGTGCGTGCAAAATTATTCGGCCCCTTTACTTTCAGTGCAGAAAACTCACTCCAGAAGTTCAGCGAGGATCTCTGAATTATCCAATGTTGTCCTAAATGACTGATGGTGATAAATAGAATCCACCTGTGTGTAATCAAGTCTCTGTATAAATGCACCTGCTCTGTGATAGTCTCAGGGTTCTGTTGAAAGCGCAGAGAGCATCATGAAGACCAAGGAACACACCAGGCAGGTCCGTAATACTGTTGTGGAGAAGTTTAAAGCCGGATTTGGATACAAAAAGATTTCCCAAGCTTTAAACATCCCAAGGAGCACTGTGCAAGCGATCATTTTGAAATGGAAGGAGTATCAGACCACTGCAAATCTACCAAGACCTGGCTGTCCCTCTAAACTTTCAGCTCAGACAAGGAGAAGACTGATCAGAGATGCAGCCAAGAGGCCCATGATCACTCTGGATGAACTGCAGAGAACTACAGCTGAGGTGGGAGAGTCTGTCCATAGGACAACAATCAGTCGTACACTGCACAAATCTGGCCTTTATGGAAGAGTGGCAAGAAGAAAGCCATTTCTCAAAGATATCCATAAAAAGTCTCATCTAAAGTTTGCCACAAGCCACCTGGGAGACACACCAAACATGTGGAAGAAGGTGCTCTGCTGAAAACTGCTGTTCACAAACACTCTCCATCCAACCTCACTGAGCTCGAGCTGTTTTGCAAGGAAGAATGGGAAAGAATTTCAGTCTCTCGATGTGCAAAACTGATAGAGACATACCCCAAGCGACTTGCAGCTGTAATCGCAGCAAAAGGTGGCTCTACAAAGTATTAACGCAAGGGGGCCGAATAATTTTGCACGCCCCACTTTTCATTTTTTTATTAGTTAAAAAAGTTTCAAAAATCCAAAAGATTTCGTTCCACTTCACAATTGTGTCCCACTTGTTGGTGATTCCTCACAAAAAATAAAAATTTTATATCTTTATGTTTGAAGCCTGAAATGTGGCAAAAGGTTGAAAAGTTCAAGGGGGCCGAATACTTTTGCAAGCCACTGTATATATATATATATATATATATATATATATATAAAATAAAATAGTTGTCGTTTTATTGTTCTCTCTCTCTCTATTCTCTCTCTATTGTTCTGCTCTTTTTTTACTGTATTCTATTCTGCAATGTTTTATTGTTATTATGTTTTATCATGTTTGCTTTTCAGGTATGCAATTTTTTATACTTTACCGTTTACTGTGTTTTATTGTTAACCATTTTTTTGTCTTCAGGTACGCCATTCACGACTTTGAGTGGTTATACCAGAATGATGCCTGCAGGTTTAGGTATCATCTTGGTATCATTCTTTTCAGCCAGCGGTCGGCTTTCATGTAAAAGCAATCCTAGTGGCTAATTAGCCTCTAGACTGCTTTTACAAGCAGTGGGAGGGAATGCCCCCCACCGTCTTCAGTGTTTTTCTCTGGCTCTCCTGTCTCAACAGGGAACCTGAGAATGCAGCCGGTGATTCAGCCTGATGACCATAGAGCTGATCAGAGACCAGAGTGGCTCCAAACATCTCTATGGCCTAAGAAACTGGAAGCTACGAGCATTTCATGACTTAGATTTCGCCGGATGTAAACAGCGCCATTGGGAAATTGGGAAAGCATTTTATCACACCGATCTTGGTGTGGTCAGATGCTTTGAGGGCAGAGGAGAGATCTAGGGTCTAATAGACCCCAATTTTTTCAAAAAAGAGTACCTGTCACTACCTATTGCTATTATAGGGGATATTTACATTCCCTGTGATAACAATAAAAATGATTAAAAAAAAAATGAAAGGAATAGTATAAAAAATAAGATAAAAAAGCAAAAAATAAATAAATAAAAAAAAACCAAAAAAAAAAAAACACCCCTGTCCCCCCCTGCTCTCGCGCAAAGGCGAACGCAAGCGTCGGTCTGGCGTCAAATGTAAACAGCAATTGCACCATGCATGTGAGGTGTCACCGCGAACGTCAGATAAAGTGCAGTAATTTTAGCAGTAGACCTCCTCTGTAAATCTAAAGTGGTAACCTGTAAAGGCTTTTAAAGGCTTTTAAAACGGTATTTAGTTTGTCGCCACTGCACGTTTGTGCGCAATTTTAAAGCATGTCATGTTTGGTATCCATGTACTCGGCCTAAGATCATCTTTTTTATTTCATCAAACATTTGGGCAATATAGTGTGTTTTAGTGCATTAAAATGTAAAAAAGTGTCTTTTTTCCCCAAAAAAATGCGTTTGAAAAATCGCTGCGCAAATACTGTGTGAAAAAAAAAAATGAAACACCCACCATTTTAATCTGTAGGGCATTGGCTTTAAAAAAATATATAATGTTTGGGCGTTCAAAGTAATTTTCTTGCAAAAAATAATAATTTTTTCACCCCCCAAATGACCCCATTTTGGAAAGTAGACACCCCAAGCTATTTGCTAAGAGTCATGTCGAGTCCATGGAATATTTTATATTGTGACACAAGTTGGGGGAAAGAGACAATTTTTTTTATTTTTATTTTTTTGCACTAAGTTGTCACTAAATGATATATTGCTCAAACATGCCATGGGAATATGTGAAATTACACCCCAAAATACATTCTGTTGCTTCTCCTGAGTACGGGGATACCACATGTGTGGGACTTTTTGGGAGCCTAGCCGCGCACGGGACCCCGAAAACCAAGCACCGCCTCCAGGCTTTCTAAGGGCGTAAATTTTTGATTTCACTCTTCACTGCCTATCACAATTTCGGAGGCCATGGAATGCCCAGGTGGCACAACCCCCCCCCCCCGCAAATGACCCCATTTTGGAAAGTAGACACCCCAAGCTATTTGCTGAGAGGTATAGTGAGTATTTTGCAGACCTCACTTTTTGTCACAAAGTTTTGAAAATTGAAAAAAGAAAAAAAAATGTTTTTTCTTGTCTTTCTTTATTTTCAAAAACAAATGAGAGCTGCAAAATACTCACCATGCCTCTCAGCAAATAGCTTGGGGTGTCTACTTTCCAAAATGGTGTCATTTGGGGGGGGTTTGTGCCACCTGGGCATTCCATGGCCTCCGAAACTGTGAAAGGCAGTGAAGAGTGAAATCAAAAAATTTTACCCTTAGAAATCCTGAAGGCGGTGATTGGTTTTCGGGGCCCCGTACGCGGCTAGGCTCCGAAAAAGTCCCACACATGTGGTATCCCCGTACTCAGGAGAAGCAGCTAAATGTATTTTGGGGTGCAATTCCACATAGGCCCATGGCCTGTGTGAGCAATATATCATTTAGTGACAACTTTGTGCAAAAAAAAAAAAAAAAAATTGTCACGTTCCCGCAACTTGTGTCAAAATATAAAATATTCCATGGACTCAACATGCCTCTCAGCAAATAGCTTGGGGCGTCTACTTTCCAAAATGGGGTCATTTGGGCGGGTTTGTGCCATCTGGGCATTTTATGGCCTTCAAAACTGTGATAGGTAGTGACGAGTGAAATCAAAAATTTACGCCCTTAGAAATCCTGAAGGCGGTGATTGGTTTTCGGGGCCCCGTACGCAGCTAGGCTTCCAAAAAGTCCCACACATGTGGTATCCCCATACTCAGGAGAGGCAGCTAAATGTATTTTGGGGTGCAATTCCGCATAGGCCCATGGCCTGTGTGAGCAATATATCATTTAGTGACAACTTTTTGTAAATATTTTTTTTTTTTTGTCATTATTCAATCACTTGGGACAAAAAAAAAATATTCAATGGGTTCAACATGCCTCTCAGCAATTTCCTTGGGGTGTCTACTTTATAAAATGGGGTCATTTGGGGGGGTTTTGTACTGCCCTGCCATTTTAGCACCTCAAGAAATGACATAGGCAGTCATAAACTAAAAGCTGTGTAAATTCCAGAAAATGTACCCTAGTTTGTAGACGCTATAACTTTTGCGCAAACCGATAAATATACGCTTATTGACTTTTTTTTTTACCAAAGACATGTGGCCGAATACATTTTGGCCTAAATGTATGACTAAAATTGAGTTTATTGGATTTTTTTTAAAAACAAACAGTAGAAAATATCATTTTTTTCAAAATTTTGGGTCTTTTTCCGTTTATATCGCAAAAAATAAAAACGGCAGAGGTGATCAAATACCATCAAAAGAAAGCTCTATTTGTGGGAAGAAAAGGACACGAATTTTGTTTGGGTACAGCATTGCATGACTGCGCAATTAGCAGTTAAAGCGGCGCAGTGCCAAATTGGAAAAAGTCCTCTGGTCCTTAGGCAGCATAATGGTCCGGGTCTGAAGTGGTTAAAACCACAATACTGCCCAACCCAACGGTAGTGATCCTGAATAACAAGGCACAAGCCATAACTCAATAAATAATGATGTTTGAAGCGCTTCACAATGTGCATGAAAATGAATATATAAGAATAAATATAAATAGTCAAATAAATCCAGTGGTGAGTAAAAATTCCTAAAAAATACAGCAATCAAAATAGTGTAAAATTATAAAAAATTAGTGACACCAAATGTGTAAAAAATTCACATAAAAAATCCACATAAAAATAAATATATAGGGATGTATTCAGAAGGTTCAATTATACAGGTGTAGAATCCTGATTGGTATAGAGCTTTTGATCACTAGCAAAGCTGTTTAAAAACACTTGCTTAATTAAGGTGCTCATTGATAGTACCAATGTGTTTTTTGCTTCTATTCACAACCAATGTGAGAATCATAAACAGGCAGATAAGAGAAAAAACCAATCATTGTGCAATAGTTAGGATACCAGGGTACACAGGCAAACTTCAATCCACTCACGTGTGCCTTATAATGATAAGGCATATGCAGGTTTTACTATAGCAGTCAGCCGCCTTAGACAGGAGCAGATTCAGCACAAGCCATAACTCACCGCCAATTCAAACTTCTACTCTTCGTAATAAACTATTGCAAGAGCATGGAAAACATCCACATTATGCATGGTATAAGTCAAACACCGTGTAACACAAGCAATGATTCATGCCAAAATAGAAGCGATCTTATTAGATAAAGTATCCATGTTTAAATCATTATGGCTTCCAGGATTGAACACCACCTACCACCTGGTCTTGATCACTCACTTATACTTTCCTGAGGATATTTACCAATCTCAAATATTACCACATGTGTATCAATCCGAACTTACTAACACCGTTCTTTTCTGGAGTACTCTTCCCTTCCACTTCCTTTATATGTACCTCCCTATTCACACCTTTCCCCCTTCCTGCATATATAGATCCAAGCTACTTAATCAGCTACATATTCTTAACAATATTACTACATAAGGAGACACTTGGGATGGTCCGATTATTTACCCTTCTTCCTGGGAATAACCAAGCCGCATGGATGGAATTTGGTCCTGGATTGATACCTTACCTTCCCCTTCTATCCCGAAGCTAACCATTCTCTCGCTTTATAAGTGTCTCCTCCAACCCTGATTCTTGATGTTATAATTCATATTTTAGATTTAATTTATCTCACAATATTATACATGTTTGCCTTAATTAGAGAAAATATTTTCAAATTATATTTCGAGCTACATATTCATATGTAAATATACACTTTCTGTTAAGCTATTGAGAAGCCTTGTATTCTACATTTGTACATCTTGTTTACCTACAAACTCATTGTATGATACCTTATATTGTATTTTTTTTTTCTCAATAAAATATTTGAACGAGAAAAGCCATCCTAGCAGCTAATTAGCCACTTAATTGCCTTTACAGGAGTTGTATTGTCCCCCCCCCCCTTCTCCCTCCAGTGGCTCTACTGTCCCATCTACGAACCCAGAATGAAGCCTGCGGTTACGCTGGCTTACCAAAAAGCTAATCAAAGACCGGAAGGCCCCGATCAGTCCTATGGTATAGGAAACTGAAAGCGACTAGCATTTTGTCACTTCTGGGTTCCCTGGATGTAAACAGCGCCATTTTAAAATTGTGAAAGCATCTGATCACACTGATCCTGGTGTGATCAGATGCTTTTAAGGGCAGATGAGATATATGGGGTCTAATAGACCCCAGATCTCTCCATAAAGAGAGAAACAGTGTAAAAATGAAAGCAATAAAATAAATAATAAAAAAAAATTAACGTTCCTCGCCCCCCCCTGTGCTTGTACGCAAAGACGAACGGATGCAGTGGTCCAATATGCATATGTAAACAACAATCACAATACACATGTGAGGTATCATTGAGAACGTCAGAGTGAGCAATAATTTTAGCGCCAGGCCTCCTGTGTAACTCTAAACTGGTAAACTGTAAAGGCTTTTAAAGTGTTACAGATGATGATTTTTAGGTACCGTAATTTGGCGCAATTCCACTGGCGGACGCAATTTTAAAGCATGACATGTTTGTTATCTATTTACTTGACATATCATCTTTTATATTTTATGAAACAATTGGGTATTATATCATTATTATTATTATTATTATTATTATTATTATTATTATTATTATGATTGCTATGCATTAAAATTCATTAAAGTGTATATTTTCCAAAAAATTCCAAAAAAAAGCCTCTGCTTAAAAAAAAATATGTAATGTTTGGGGGTTCTACGTAGTTTTCTTGCAAAAAGATGTTTTTTTTACATCTGTAAGTTAAAGTGATTGTAAACGATCACCTTGTAAAACAACCCATTTATTTTAAATTAGAAAGACAAATAATTTTTGTTTAGGTAGAAAAAAAACATTATAAATACCTTTTTTTCCCCTTTAACCACATTCCCTCTGTTCTCAGCTGCATAAGAGCTGGGGGGGGGGGGTGGGGGGGAGCAGCAGTACACTGAGCTTCCCAGTGAATGACTGTGCAGCGAGGGGATAATGGTGTCAGGACAAATCTGATCATTGGAGGAGAGTTCCCAGCATAGCTAGAGAACTGACCACGGTGTGCTCTCCTGTTTAGTGTGGTCACTTTTTAATAGGAAAGTAGAGGGACTGGCAGGAACACCAGGGATTTCACACAAAGGAAGCAATACAAAGAGAACAGGATACAAATACATGGTACAGCAGCCACATATCAGGAATATGAAGTGTTGGAGTAAGAAACGCTTTAAAGTTAATAGGGATCACAGGGCACTTAGAAGATTGGTGGGTCAGGCAGGAGCACGTAAGGCTTCAGGGAGTGGTCAGTAGGAGGGTCCAAGGAAGTCTTCAGTTAGAAGAGAGCTGGCGTCAGGAAAAATTCCCACCCTCCCTCCCTTCTTTAGTTCTGGTGGATAATTTAGCATTCTGTTGGGGACAGTTACATGTATGGGGTGGATATGTCATAGCAGCTGGCGGGGTACAAGGTACTTGAAGGTAGTACGTATGGCCAAACTGTACATTCATAAAGGGCTGCTATGGTCATTAAACTTCAATTTGTGTCATGTGTGGCTACTTATGTATGGATAAATGATGGAGTGGTGGTCAAGCAGTATTGAAGACAAATCATTTTAAATACCCCAGTCATCAGAACAGCAGATGTGAAGACCCAGAAGAGCCCAAGGCATCTGACCGATTGGAGATCTCACCAACAGAGTCCCAAAAAGATAGAAGAAAACCGTCTGATGGTTTAACCACTTGACCTCCGGAAGATACCCCCCTTCATGACCAGGCCAGTTTTTGCGACACTGCGTTACTTTAACTGACAATTACCGACAATTTGGACAGCCTCTGACTCCTCATCCCCCATTTTCCAGACTTATTAAGATGTAAGTACTCATAGGGCAGAGTAGCTCTCTCCCTTTCTTCTTTTTGTACATATCCTCCCCGTTGAGGGGTACAACATTGGATCATACTGGTCTACTCATGTTTTGTTTTTTATAGATTTGCGTGCACCTGCCCCTGAAGAGTGGTATTATCCACGAAACGCGTCGGGCTAATTTGGATGTACTTATTCTCATGCAGACGCCCTTACTCAATACATTATCTTGAGTTCTCCATCTACCATGTCATTTTAAGTGTTTTTACTACATCCAGGATTCGTTCCATAATACACAGTGGTTGGCTGATTGCTATTAATGTTTGTTTCTACATATGGTCTGTAATATGTGATTGACAATTTTATTCATTGCTGCATGTATCATGTCATTTTGCCACATTTGACCAACATGTTTTTGATATCTACTCATCTTTCAGCCATGTGTACTCACCTCATTTAAAGTCCCAACCCCCCCCCCCCTCTCTTTTTGCAGATTTAGGGATGGAGACATGTGACCCATATGTCTCATTTAAAGTCCCAAACGCCCCCTTTTTAGTTCACTTACCAATTAATTGACAATTGTGTGGTCAACACTGTACCCAAATGAAAATTGATGTAATTTTTCCCCACAGATAGAGCTTTCTTTTGGTGGTATTTGAGCACCACCGCGTTTTTTTTTTTTTTTTCTTGCTCTATAAACAAAAAAGGCCGATAATTTCGAAATAAAAACAATATTTTTTACTTTCTGCTATAAAACATATCCAATAAAACAACTTAAAAAATCTAATTTCTTCATAAATTTAGACCATATATACAATATTCTCCTACATGTTTTTGGTATAAAAAATGCCAATAAGCGTATAATGATTGGTTTTCCGTGAATGTTATAGAGTCTACAAACCAGTAGCGGCTGGTGTTTTTTTTTTTTAGGTGGTGGGGCGGCAAACAACCAACCCCCCGGCACCTCAAACTCCACCGCCCTTGCTGTCTGCCGGTCCACTGGCACTTACCTCATCTAGGCAGCAGCCACATCGGGCAGCGACGGGGATCGGTGGGCACATCGGGCAGCGTCAGGGATCAGTGGGCACATCGGGCAGCGGCGGGGATCGGGGCATCAGAGAACATCAAGCTGTGGCGGGCATTGGGCAGCGGCTCCTGTGTCTTCTTCTCCTCGCTTCTGCCGTGCGTCTCCTCCCCTCCTCGTAGGCGTCTTATAGGATCGCCTGTCCTTTCAGCCGATCGGGTGACGGGTATCAGACCCGCTTCCCAATTGGGCAGGAGGAGGATCAGTGTTGCAACAGCGAATATTCATTCGCTGTTGTAACACCTGCGTGGGTTAATGGAGCAATGCTCTGCACCACGAGCCCAACCTATTTTGAAGCCTAGAAGAGCCTCTGGCTCTAATCAGGTGCTTCAAAAAAACACCCCCGCTGGTGTAATTCCTGCACCTGGCATCCTGAAAGGGGCCGGATGCATGAATAGGGGGTAGTGGATGATAAAGCATTAATTAGCATGTGGCGGCCGCGAAAAGAGGGGGCGGCACCCGGGCGTCCCTAATGGACGGGCCGCCACTGCTACAAACTATGGGATATATTTATGGAATTTGTATTTTTTTTTTTTATACTAGTAATGGTGGCGATCAGCAACTTATAGCAGGATTGCAATATTGAGATGCACAATCTGACACTAACTGTCCCTTTTGACACTTTGTGGGAATTAGTGACACTAATACAATGATCAGTGCTAAAAATATGCACTGTCACTGTACTAATGACACTGGCTGGGAAGGGGTTAAACATCTAGGGCGATCAAAAAGTTAACTGTGTGCCTAGCCAGTGTTTTTGTGCACTGTGTGTCAGTGGCGGCTGGTGGGCTCGCTTTCTGATTGGCCAGGAGGAGAATCAAGAAGACAATAGCAAATATTAATTGCTATTGCCACACAACTGGGAGGGCTCAGGGTGCAGCGCTCTGCGCCCCGAGCCCACCCTTTTTTGAAGCCTATCAGAGCTTCTGGCTCTAATCACATGATTCAAAAAAAAAAAGCCTCATTGGAATCCATGCGTCCGGCGCCCCGAATGTAGATTGGCGGCCTGGACGCATGGATTAGGGGGGTGGCACCCCTGCGCCTTGCATTACCGGCCGCCACTGCTGTGTGTGCTGCTTACACTAGGGGAAGAGATTAATTCTAGTCCCTGGGACCCAGGATCGATCCCTTCCCCTCCTGTCAGAACTGAGATACGCCTTATTTACATAGGCATATCTCAGTTCTTTGTGTATTGCCAACATTCAGTGCCCGGCACCTGCAGATCGGCTTCTGCTGTGAATTGTCACAGCAGAAGCAACCCGCCAGCGGGGCGCGAGCAACCCGAGCAGGCGGAAGTGCAGCATCACATACAGTGGCGGCTGGTGCTCTAAATTTTTGGGGGGGCGCAAACAAACTGAAAAATTCTGAAAAAAAAAACATCAATTGCAGCCTCAATGTACCATCAATCGCAGCCACTGTGCCATCAATCGCAGCCACTGTGCCCATCAATCGCCGCCACTGTGCCAACAAACGCAGCCACTGTGCCATCAAACGCAGCCACTGTGCCCATCAATTGCCGCCACTGTGCCATAAAACACAGCCACTGTGCCCATCAATTGCTGCCACTGTGCCATCAAATGCAGCCACTCTGCCCCATAAAATGCAGCCACTGTGCCCATCAAACGCAACCACTGTGCCATCAAACACAACCACTGTGCCATCAAATGCAACCACTGTGCTGCATAAAATGCAGCCACTGTGCCCATCATTTGCCGGCACTGTGCCATCAAACGCAGCCACTGTGCCATAAAATGCAGCCACTGTGCCCCATAAAATGCAGCCACTGTGCCCTTCAAACGCAACCACTGTGCCATCAAACGCAACCACTGTGCCGCATAAAATGCAGCCACTGTGCCCATCATTTGCCGCCACTGTGCCATCAAACGCAGCCACTGTGCCCATCATTTGCCACCACTGTGCCATCAAACGCAGCCACTGTGCCCCATAAAATGCAGCCACTGTGCCCCATAAAATGCAGCCACTGTGCCATATCAAATGCTGCCAGTGTGCCCCCCGCCGGCCCGCCATCTGTACTTAACTGTCTCGGTGGGACAGCTTCTTCTGTCTTCTTCTTTCCTCTCTTCCCATCCTTTGCTATGATTGGACATCTGGCGTCCAATCACAGCGTCTGTCGTTTCAGCCAATCAGGTGACGGGTAACATATCCGAACACCTGATTGGCGGAGAGGCGGTTTAGTGTTAGGAAAGCGAACATTCATTCGCTTTTCTAACACAGCTGAGTGACCTGCGAGCGCCCAACATGGCGCTCGCACGTCACCTTTTTGATGCCTATTAGAGCCTATGGCTCTAATCAGGTGCTTCAAAACCACCCCACTGCCATTGTAATTCAGGCGCCCTGTGCCGGAAAAGTAGCTGGGCGCCTGAATAGGTAATGGCAGCGGCGGTCATAGATAGATTCATGCATTGCATGAATCTATCTATTGGTGCTAGAGGGGGCGGCAAGAGAGAGGGCAGCGCCCGTGCACCCTTATGGACGCACCGCCACTGATCACATATATATATACACGTAATCCTGCGCACAGCTGCCGACTTGTAGCAGTAAAAGTGCTATAGAGCGGTCAGCAAGTGGGCTCCAGCATCTTCTATAGCAGGCAGGGCCGTCTTGTCCATTGGGCATGCTGGGCAGTTGCCCGGGGGCCCCACTTGCCTGGGGGGCCCCACCTGCCCAACGACCCCAGCTTAACATCTATGTGTCACCCTTCGCTCCAATTTTCTGTGACCCCGTGCTCCGGCCACCATGTCCAGTTTTAGGCCAGCCCCTGGCGCCCTGTGATTGGGCGAAAGGGGTCATGTGCGGCAGATGGGGCTAGCCTGTCCTCAATCGTAGGAGAGTGGGGCTGGCCTCCACTGTGAGCTGTGGTCGCTGTCTTCTCCTCCTCTCCAGGTCACAGATCATGTCCCCGCTGGGGCAGGCAGTCTGGCAGTGTGACAGGCGGCGGCGCAGAGGCAGAGCAGACCATGAAAGAAAAAAAGGTAAGAGACTCACTCGTGAGTTTTGTTGCTGGCCCGGGGGAGTAGATATGGTCTGGGGAGAGGGAGCAGCCATAAAGTCAGTGTATAGTGTAATGTGTATTGTGTGTGTGTGTGGTGTATAGTGTATTGTGTGTATAGTGTATAGTGTGTGTGTGGTGTATAGTGTATAGTCTGTGTGTGTGTGTGTGTGTAGTCTATTGTGTGTGTGTGTGTGTGGTGTATAGTGTATAGTGTGTGTGTGTGGTGTATAGTGTGTGTGTGGTGTATAGTGTATAGTGTGTGTGTGTGTAGTGTATTGTGTGTAGTGTATTGTGTGTGTGTGGTGTATTGGTCTGTGGGTTGAGTATCGTGTAGCTGGCATTATGTAGTCTATTGTGTAGTAGTCTGTGGGTAGTGTATTGTGTAGTAGTGGTCAGTGGATAGTAGGGATGAGCCGAACCCCCCCCCCCCCCCCGGTTCGGTTCGCACCAGAACCTGCGAACGGACCGAAAATTTGCACGAACGTTAGAACCCCATTGACGTCTATGGGACTCGAACGTTCAAAATCAAAAGTGCTCATTTTAAAGGCTAATTTGCATGGTATTGTCCTAAAAAGGGTTTGGGGACCCGGGTCCTGCCCCAGGGGACATGTATCAATGCAAAAAAAACTTTTAAAAACGGACGTTTTTTCGGGAGCAGTGATTTTAATGATGCTTAAAGTAAAAAAAAAAAAAAAGTGAAATATTCCTTTAAATATCGTACCTGGGGGGTGTCTATAGTATGCCTGTAAAGTGACGTGTGTTTCCCGTGTTTAGAACAGTCCCTGCACCAAATGTCATTTTTAAAGGAAAAAATCTCATTTAAAACTGCTTGCGGGTTTAATGTCATGTCGGGTCATGGCAATATGGATGAAAATCAGTGAGACAAACGGCATGGGTACCCCCCAGTCCATTACCAGGCCCTTTGGGTCTTGTATGGATATTAAGGGGAACCCCGCACCCAAATTAAAATAAGGAAAGGTGTGGGGCCACCAGGCCCTATATACCCTGAACAGCAGTATACAGGCGGTGCAAACAAGACAGGGACTGTAGGTTTGTTGTTAAGTAGAATCTGTTTGTAATTTTGAACGGGTACATTTTTAACGTGTTTAGCTCCAGCCAAAAAATATTTTTTAAGCTTTTTGGAAAACATAGGGAAGGGTTATCACCCCTGTGACATTTGTTTTGCTGTCTTTCCTCCTCTTCAAAAAGATTTCACCTCACATTTTGTCCCAATGACAAATGTTTTTTGAAAATTTGGGTTTTTTTGTGGAACAAGGATTGGAAAGCATCAGTGGAAAGGAGAAATGTTTTCCCCATATTAACTCTTACAGGAGAGAATTTCCCTTCCTAGGGGTAGATTTCATCTCACTTCCTGTTGTCTCCTTCCGTTTGCAAGTAGGAGTCGTTTGTAAGTTAGATGTTTGAAAGTAGGGTCCTGCCCTATATACTCAGCAGAAATTTGGGCCTTAGGTGTTGTTGTGGCCACAACACTGTAAGCCCTCACAGGGCCCTGCTGTGAAATATTAGATCAAGAATTGTAATTACATGCCCCTGTTGAACAAGGGCAGAAAAATTGGGCCTTTGGTGGTGGTGGTGGTGGTGGTGCTGGTGCCACAACACTGTAAGTCCTCACTTGCTCTTGGTGGGTGCAGAAATGGGCCCTGCTGTGAAATATTAGATCAAGAATTGTAATTACATGCCCCTGTTGAACAGGGGCTGAAAAATTAGGCCTTAGGCACTGGTGCTGGTGCCACAACACTGCAACCCCTCACAGACACTCTAGTTGGAACGCAGGAATGAGCCCTGCTGCAAAGTATTGCATCAAAAATTGTAATTGCACGCCCCTGTTAAACAGGGGCAGAAAAATTGGGCCTTAGGCACTGGTGCTGGTGCCACAACAGTGCAACCCCTCACAGATACTCTAGTTGGAATGCTGAAATGAGCCCTGCTGCAAAGTATTGCATCAAAAATTGTAATTACACGCCCCTGTTAAACAAGGGCTGAAAAATTGGGCCTTAGGCACTGGTGCTGGTGCCACAACACTGCAACCCCTCACAGATACTCTAGTTGTAACGCAGAAACGAGCCCTGCTGCAAAGTATTGCATCAAAAATTGTAATTACACGCCCCTGTTGAACAGGGGCTGAAAAATTGTGCCTTAGGCACTGGTGGTGGCGCCCAGAACCAAAAATGTTCTTACAAGCTATCAGCGTGATGATTGAGGAGGAAGAGGATAATTTCTCAGGGATAGTCACTCAGCATCAGTATAGGCAGTCTTTGAAGGGATCTGAGATTTCAAAAAAAATTATTCGGTTACATCAGCATCAGGTGCTTGGTAGCTGGTGGTGATCCAAGACTGATTTATTTTTATGAAGGTCAGTCGATCGACCGAGTCGGTGGACAGACGCACCCTGTGATCGGTTACAAAGCCTCCAGCAGCACTGAATGTGCGTTCCGAAAGAACCCTGGATGCAGGACAGGCCAGTAGCTCAATTGCATACTGTGCAAGCTCTGGCCAGTGATCCATCCTCAAGACCCAGTAACCCAGAGGATTTTCGGTGGGAAAGGTGTCCAAGTCAGATCTTGCCCCTAGGTATTCCTGCACCATGTAAAACAGACGCTGGCGATGGTTGCTGGAACCGATCATACCTTGGGGCTGCGGACCAAAAATTTGTCTGAACGCATCGGTCAGATGGCCACCTTCTCCACTGCTCCTTCTTTGACTGACCGAAGCCTCAGCAACACGTTGTCCAGAAACAGGAGTTTGTAACCTCTCAGTCTCTGGGAACGCATTGCACGGACCTTTCTGCAAGGCCTCCCGAAGATGTTTCATCCTCTGCTCCCTCTGCGATGGCAAGATAAGGTCCGCAACCTTACCCTTGTAACGTGGATCAAGGAGGGTTGCCAGCCAGTATTGGTCCTTCTCCTTGATACCACGAATACGAGCATCCTTACGCAGGCTTTGCAGGATCAGGGAGGCCATGCAGCGTAGGTTTGCTGAGGCATTCGGTCCGGAGTCCTCTGGGTCACTAAGGACGACATGGTCCGCAGCCACCTCCTCCCAGCCACGTACAAGTCCATGTGTTTCTTGGGACTGATCCCTTAAAGACTGCTGCTGATGCTGAGTGCCAGGCTCCACCTCCATACTGACACAATCTTCCTCCTCCTCCTCCTCGTCCTCTTCCTGTGTGATCGGCGGGCACGCAGGGACAATGTCTGCATAAAGGGGGCCTTGAGAGCTAAGGAAGTCCTCCTCTTCCTGCCTCTGTTCTGCCTCAAGTGCCCTGTCCATTATTCCACGCAGTGCGTCCTCCAACAGGTGGACAAGGGGGACAGTGTCACTGATGCATGCACTGTCACTGCTCACCATCCTCGTGGCCTCCTCAAATGGTGACAGGACAGTGCATGCATCCCTTATCATGGCCCACTGGCGTGGGGGAATAAAACCAAGCTCCCTTGACCCTGTCCTGGTGCCATAGTCGCACAGGTACTCATTGATGGCCCTCTGCTGCGTGTGCAGCCACTGCAGCATGGCCAACGTTGAGTCCCACCTGGTGGGCATGTCACAGATTAGGCGGTTCTTGGGCAGGTTAAACTCCTTTTGGAGGTCCGTCAGCCGAGCACTGGCATTATATGACCGGCGGAAATGCACACAGACTTTCCTGGCCTGCCTCAGGACATCTTGTAAGCCCGGGTACCTGCCCAAGAACCGCTGCACCACCAAGTTAAGGACGTGAGCCAAACAGGGCACATGGGTCATTTGTCCCTGTCGGAGGGCAGAGAGGAGGTTGGTGCCATTTTCGCAAACCACCATTCCTGCCTTAAGTTGGCGTGGCGTCAACCACCTCTGAACCTGCCCCTACAGAGCTGATAGAACCTCTGCCCCAGTGTGACTCCTGTCCCCCAAGCACACCAGCTCAAGCACCGCATGGCATCTTTTGGCCTGCGTACTTGCGTAGCCCCTTGAACGGCTACGGAGCACCGCTGGTTCCGAGGACAAAGCAGAGGAAGAGGCCATGGAGAAAGAAGAAGATGAGGGGGTGGAGGAGAGAGGTGTGTCACAATCATTAGCATTTTGGAGGCGTGGTGGCGGAACAACCTCCAACACTACTGCACCTTGTCCTGCATCCTTCCCAGCTGCCAGCAGAGTCACCCAATGCGCTGTGAAACTAAGGTAACGTCCCTGTCCATGCCTGCTGGACCATGAGTCAGCGGTAATATGCACCTTACCGCTGACCGCCCTGTCCAGCGAGGCATGGACATTGCCTTCCACATGCCGGTAGAGAGCCGGAATCGCCTTCCGTGAGAAAAAGTGGCATTTGGGTACCTGCCACTGAGGAACCGCACATTCCACAAACTCACGGAAGGGGGCAGAGTCTACCAACTGAAAAGGCAGCAGTTGAAGTGCTAGCTATTTTGCCAAGCTAGCATTCAACCGCCGGGCATGTGGATGGCTGGGAGCAAACTTCTTTCGGCGGTGCAGCAGCTGGGGCAGGGAAATTTGCCTGGTACAATCTGACGTCGGTGTACCAAAAGCAGATTGCCCACAAGTACTGTGACACACCTAATTCTACACCTTCATTCCTCTCAGTGCAGGTCTCAGAGAGGACTGAAGGTATAGTGGGGTTGGAGATCTCAGCTGATGAGGAGCAAGGAGAGGTCCTCTTTGTTCTTTGGTGTGGGTCTTTTAGATACGCTTGCCAACGAACTGCATGGCAGGTCAAAATATGTCTGGTCAAGCATGTGGTACCCAAGCGGGAGATGTTTTGGCCACGCGAGATACGCTTGAGACATATGTTGCAAATAGCAGCGGTGCGATCTGATGCACTCGTCTCAAAAAAGGACCACACCAAAGAACTTTTTGAATAACGCGCAGAGACTGCAGCGCCCTGCACATGTGGAGCTTTGGGGTGTGATGCAGTCAATGTGCTGCCCTTAGGCTGGCCCCTGGAGGGCATCCTGCCTCGTTGGTGATGTGCCGCCTCCTCCTCCTCCTCCTCTTCCTCTCTCCTATCAGGCACCCACGTTGAGTCAGTGACCTCATCATCCCCTCCCTCCTCATCACTGGAGCAAACCTGGGAGTATGCTGCAGCAGGGGGAGCATGACTGCCAGATTGCTGTCCTTCTTGGGCACCCCCTCTGTCCGTGCTCATGTTACTGCCTTCGACGAGCTCAGTATCATCATCAGAGCCTTCCAAACGCTGGGCATAATCCTGGAGCATGTACCCAACACTGTGGTCAAACAGTTCGAGGGACTCCTCAGGAGGACATGGTGGGGCTAGGGAAGGAGTCACTGATGACATTGAGCCGAGGGAAGAAGCCGCTGCTTTGCCAGACAAAGTACCCTGGGCATGGGTGAGAGAGGATGAGGAGGATGAGGACGGCTTGGTCATCCACTTGACCAAGTCTTCCGCATGTTGTGGCTCAACACGACCAGCTGCCGAAAAAAAGGCCAAGCGTGTCCCACGGCCACGTGCTGATGAGGATGCACCGTCTCCACGACCAGCACTAGACACAGAGCCTGCTTGCCCTCTCTTATTGGCTTGTGACTGTCTGCCTCTCCTTTTTGGCCTTCCAGACATACTAATGGCCTGTAGCTGCACTAAGCTGGGATATATATATATATATATGTACTGATACTGCAGCTAGCAAAATCAACTGCCTGCCTGTAGTATGAGAACACCACCGACCTTCTACAGGTAGCTTTAGCTGAACACTGTGCAGAGCTCGCAAAAAACTAACTTGTAGCTTTTTTAGCTGCCTGCGGTAGTGATAGGATCAGGAAAACACCACCAACCTTCTACAGGTAGCTTTAAGTGAACACTGTGCAGAGCTCACAAAAAAATAACTTGTAAGTTTAGCTGAACACTGTGAGGTGGACGCACCACACTAACTTGTAGTTTTAGCTGAACACTGTGAGCAGGACGCACTGCACTAACTTGTAGCTTTAAATGAACACTGTGCAGAGGTCTCACTACACTAACTTGTAGGTTTAGCTGAACACTGTGAGCAGGATGCACAGCACTAACTTGTAGTTTTAGCTGAACACTGTGAGCAGGACGCACCGCACTAACGTGTAGGTTTAGCTGAACACTGTGAGGTGGACGCACCACACTAACTTGTAGTTTTAGCTGAACACTGTGAGCAGGACGCACCCCACTAACTTGTAGGTTTAGCTGAACACTGTGAGCAGGACGCACTGCACTAACTGTAAATAGTCTAGCTGCCTGACTGTGGTACTAATAGGATCAAAAGAACACCAGCAATTTTCTTCAGGTAGCTGTAAATACTGTAACAAGACAAGCCTGCCTGTCAGTAAGAAGATAACAGGAACGGATCTAGCTGAACACTGTGAGCAGGACGCATTGCACTAACTTGTAGCTTTAGATGAACACTGTGCAGAGGTCTCACTACACTAATTTGTAGGTTTAGCTGAACACTGTGAGCAGGACGCACAGCACTAACTTGTAGTTTTAGCTGAACACTGTGAGCAGGACGCACTGCACTAACTGTAAATAGTCTAGCTGCCTGACTGTGGTACTAATAGGATCAAAAGAACACCAGTAATTTTCTTCAGGTAGCTGTAATTACTATAACAAGACAAGCCTGCCTGTCAGTAAGAAGATAACAGGAACGGATCTAGCTAAACTGAATACAGTGTATATATATATATATATGCAACACCTGGGATGCATATATATACACAATACACTGTAAGTGCAGCTAACTGACTGACTGTTCTGCCTAATCTATCTAACTCAAATCAAATGACACTGTCTCTCTCTCTCTATCTCTCAGCACACCGGAACACACACTACACAGGGCCGCCGTGCAGGCGGCATTATATAGTGTGGGGCGTGTACTAAATCCCCTGAGCCATAATTGGCCAAAGCCTCCTTGGCTTTGGCCAATTACGGCTCTCTGTTCAGACGGCGCTGTGATTGGCCAAGCATGCGGGTCATAGTGCATGCTTGGCCAATCATCAGCCAGCAATGCACTGCGATGCCGCAGTGAATTATGGGCCGTGACGCGCCACACGAATTTGGCGCGAACGGCCCATATCGTTCGCAATTCGGCTCGAACACGAAGCTCATCCCTAGTAGGTGGATAGTGTAGTATGTGTAGTAGTGGTCAGTATAGAAATCAGGTAGGGTGGTGTGGTGTGTAGTGTAGTGGTCAGTATAGGAATCAGGTAGGTTAGTGTGGTGTGTAGTGTAGTGGTTGGTGTGGTGTGTAGTGTAGTGGTTGGTGTGGTGTGGTGTGGTGTGGTGTGGTGTGTAGTGTATTGGTTGGTGTGGTGTGTAGTGTAGTGGTTGGTGTGGTGTGTAGTGTAGTGGTCAGTGGATATAGTGTAGTGTAGACAGAGCCCCGGTGCACTGTATTGCCCGGGGGCCTATAATGCTCTTAAGATGGCCCTGATAGCAGGGATGGGCAACTGCAGCCTTCCAGCTTTTGTGGACTTCGTGTTCCATCAGGAATTGCAAAACTGAAAGTTAGGAGTATGACTCCCACGGGTAGAGGCATGATAGGATTTGTAGTTCGGCAACAGCTGGAGGGCTAATCCTGTTCTACAGACAAACAAAATTTCACTTTAACACAGGCTTTCTTTGGCAGGACTCTGTGCTTTGTCCTCCAGTGGAACTGAAGCATGTATTAAAGTGACACCTAATAAAAGAAAGTAAATATGAACAAATGCCAGAACAAAGCTACCCAAGTGGTGACCTCTTCTGAACACTAAGTAAACTTTACGTGAGGCTGAGCCAATCACTCCATTAGTCTTCAGGCATGGCTGAGGATTTGCTATAGCGTTTATGTGCCCTCTATTAAAACACAATATATTATGATAATATCCTAAAAGTATTAGATAAATTAGCTTTGTTTTAGACCCGTAGGAAATTTCTGTGTTTATTTACAGTAAGTGGCTTTAAACACGCTTAGGACAAACACAGATCTATACACAGACAATATTTTTGAAATAAATAAATACATTTTAAAAAAATTAAGGCAGACACGATGGACTGCTTGGTCTTTTTTCTGCCGTCACTCTTCTGTGTTTCTATTTATAAACCTTTATGCCGCGTCCACACGATCGGAATTTCCGACAGAAAAAACTTGGATGGTTTTTCCCGACGGGATTCCGCTCATGCTTGCCTTGCATTTAAACAAGTAAAAAAAAGGCGCAGTACAAAATACCTCAGTCAACTGTTCCTATTAGTGCAAGGGCAGGATCCACACAGATATATATAACCATATACATAGGTGGAAGGTCAGTCTATCAAGGCAGCCACCAAAAAGGACCGGAAGCCAAGTCCAATGTGCTAGGAAAAAAAACAAGGAAAATGGGCGCCGCTGAGTATGTATCAAACACAATTTATTGATAAAAAGCAATATCCATTCACATTTAGAGCTGAAATGTTGAGTTCAGGTCCATCTCCAGCAGGAGAAAGAGAGGAGGACTAGAGGTAGCAGCGAATCCATATGTACTGACATCACATCTCGTCCACCGGTGATGGGCTGCAGTAAGCTAGAATGGTAGTCCAATAAACACACCAAAAGGAGGAGATCACAAAGGAGCCGTCAGAAATGGTGTGGGTTCCGGGAAAGGGGAGATCAGGGCGTCAGAGCCGGTCTTCAGCTGGGTAGCGGTGTGGAGCAGCGCCTCGTCCGGCATCCGTGGTGGAGAGATGACACGGCAGTGTGATTGGAGCCAGAACGAGGCTAGAATGGCAAACACAGTAGCGCCGGACAGTGACGTCACTGCTGTGCGACGCGTTTCCGAGTCAGCTCGCTATCAATGGAAAGAATAGCGGCACTCCTTTGTCAAGCCTCGTTCTGGCTCCGATCACACGGCCGTGTCATCTCTCCACCACGGATGCCGGACGAGGCGCTGCTCCACACCGCTACACAGCTGAAGACCGGCTCTGACGCCCTGATCTCCCCTTTCCCGGAACCCACACCATTTCTGACGGCTCCTTTGTGATCTCCTCCTTTTGGTGTGTTTATTGGACTACCATGCTGGCTTACTGCAGCCCATCACCGGTGGACGAGATGTGATGTCAGTACATATGGATTCGCTGCTACCTGTAGTCCTCCTCTCTTTCTCCTGCTGGAGATGTACCTGAACCAGTGGTGTATTTAGGTTTTGTGCTGCCCTAGGCCTGACTAAACTCATGCACCCCCCTAATTTAAATACGACCCACCCCTTGCTGCCGAGGCCACACCCCTTCCTGTTTAAGACCCGCCCTATCATCTGTAAACCACACCCCTTCCTCTTTAGGCTCATTTGGCACCTTTCAGGGGGGAGGGGGGAACAGGTACCCTTCCCCACTCCCTGGAGACTGCAACTAAATGTGGACTGTTTAAAGGGTTTGCATTGATTTTAGCATGCATTGAGCACTTTGCACATGCCAGTGGCGGGTGGTGCTCAAAATTTTTGGGGGGGTGCAAACAAACTAAGAAATTCAGAAAAAAAGACATCAATTGCAGCCTCCCTGTGCCCCATCAAATGCAGCCACTGTTCCATCAAACGCAGCCACTGTGCCCACCAAACGCAGCCACTGTGCCCATCAATTGCAGCCACTGTGCCCACCAAACGCAGACACTGTGCCCCATCAAACGCAGCCACTGTGCCCACCAAACGCAGACACTGTGCCCCACCAAACGCAGCCACTGTGCCCCAAGAAACGCAGCCATTGTGCCATCAAACGCAGCCACTGTGCCATCAAACGCAGCCACTGTGCCCACCAAACACAGCCACTGTGCCCACCAAACACAGCCACTGTGCCCATCAATTGCAGCCACTGTGCCCACCAAACGCAGCCACTGTGCCCACCAAATGCAGCCACTGTGCCCACCAAACGCAGCCACTGTGCCCACCAAATGCAGCCACTGTGCCCACCAAACGCAGCCACTGTGCCCACCAAATGCAGCCACTGTGCCCATCATTTGCAGCCACTGTGCCATCAAATGCAGCCATTGTGCCCCATCAAACGCTGTCACTGTGCCCCATCAATTGCAGCCACTGTGCCTTTAAACGCAGCCATTGTGCCCCATCAAACGCTGTCACTGTGCCCATCATTTGCAGCCACTGTGCCTTTAAACGCAGCCATTGTGCCCCATCAAATGCTGTCACTGTGCCCCATCAATTGTAGCCACTGTGCCTTTAAACGCAGCCATTGTGCCCCATCAAACGCTGTCACTGTCCCCCATCATTTGCAGCCACTGTGCCTTTAAACGCAGCCATTGTGCCCCATCAAACGCTGTCACTGTGCCCCATCATTTGCAGCCACTGTGCCTTTAAACGCAGCTATTGTGCTCATCAAACGCTGTCACTGTGCCCCATCAATTGTAGCCACTGTGCCATCAAATGCCAACACTGTTCCCATAAAACTCTTATAATTTTTTTTCAATAACTTTACCTGCTGTGCCGAGGAGAAGGGTCAAGCAGTGTGGAGGAGGGTAGGCGGAGCATAAGGCTCCACCTCCGCTAGTCATCGGCCGCTTATAGGGGCGTGAGTCACACGCCGCCCCCCGCATGAGAGAAAGTCCCCCCACCCGTCTTCCTGATTCCCGGCTCCCGCGCCCGCCCCCCGCACACATGCAGCCCACGGCAGCCGCCTTGCTGTAGCGGGCGGCGCTGCTGTGTATGGGCGTGCTTGTCAGAGGGTGGAGGGGCGTGAGCTCTGCTAAGCACGCCCATACACACGCCCCTCCACTCTCTGCCAAGCACGCCCATACACAACAGCGCCGCTACAGCAAGGCGGCCGCCGTGGGCTGCATGTGTGCGGGGGGCGGCCGCGGGAGCTGGGAATCGGGTGGGGGGACTTTCTCTCATGCGGGGGGGCGGCTTTTTTTGCCGCCCCCCGCAAAGTGCCACCCTAGGCCTAGGCCTTGTCGGCCTAGGCCAAAACACAGCCCTGACCTGGACTCAACATTTCAGCTCTACATGTGAATGGATATTGCTTTTTATCAATAAATTGTGTTGGATACATACTCAGTGGCGCCCCTTTTCCTTGTTTTTATGCTTGCCTTGCATACACACGGTCACACAAACGTTCTCTGAACTTTCTACCATCAAGAACGTGGTGACGTACAACACTACGACGAGCCGAAAAAATTAGGTTGGTTCAATGCTTCCGAGCATGCGTCTAATTGTTTCCGAACATGCATGATTTTTTTGTGCATCCGAATTGCATACAGGCGAACGCATTTTCGGATAGGAACTTTTCCCGACCGAAAAATAGTGAACATCTTCTCAGTCTTTTGCTAGCTGGAATTCCGCCAGCAAAAGACCAATGGAGCATACACACGGTCGCATTTTCCAACAAAAAGCTCTCATCTGAGTTTTGCTGGCGGCATTTCCGATCGTATGTATGCGTTATTAGTCTCCTTTCACACTGGGGACGCGGCGGCGTAAGCGCTAAAGCATTGCGCGTTTTAGCGCTGCCTTAGCGCTGTTTAAGCCGCGCTTTTGCACCGCTTTTTGGCCGCAAGCGGGCTGCTTTTAACCCCAAAGAAGGGGTTAAAAACGCCCGTGTTGCGGCGCTTCCGAAGCGCTTTTCAGGTGCTTTGGAAGCCATTCATTTCAATGGGCAGGGCGTTTTGGGAGCGTTACGTACAGCGCTCCCAAGCCACCCCAAAGATGCTGTTGGCAGGACTTTTCCTAACGTCCCGCAAGCGCACCGCCCCAGTGTGAAAAGACACACTACAATGAATGGGAGGCAGGTTTTTAGGTGTTATTTAGAGGCTATTTCTAGCGCTAAAACACCTGAAAACCGCCCCATTGTGAAAGGGGTCTTATTGCTTTGGTTTACATGTTTAGAACACACTCAGGGAACACAGTTAGCCCCTTGATCGCCCCCTAGTGTTAATCCCTTCCCTGTCAGTGTCATTTAAACATATCACTCTATTAATACCACTGGTCCCCAAAAAGTGTCACTTGGGGGTCAGATTTGTTGCAGTCCCCCTAAAAATCACAGATCGCCGCCATTACTAGTAAAAACAATAAAAAAAAATAATAAAAAAAGTCCCTAAATCTATCTATAAAGAATCTAAATAAATTTGGTTCTTTATATAATTTTTGTGGATATGTATTATAGCAGAAAGTAAAAAAATATTGTTGTTTTTTTTTTTTTCAAAATTGTCGCTCTTTTTTTGTTTATATTGCAAAAAATAAAAACCGCAGAGGTGATCAAATACCACCAAAAGAAAGCTCTATTTGTGGGGAAAAAAAGGACATCAATTTTGTTTGGGTACAGCGTTGCACGACCGCGCAATTGTCAGTTAAAGCAAATCAGTGCCGTATCTCAAAAGATGGCCTGGTCATTAAGGGGGTAAATCCTTCGGGGGCTGAAGTGGTTAACCTGATGACTCATTCAGCTGTCAGTGTGATTCCCCTGTTGACAGCTGAAGTGTAAATGAAGTCCTGGCAATTGGAGCTGTCAACAAAATGTTTATCAACAACATTGCTGAGCCACTAAAACAGAGATAAAAATAAACATTGTGTCTTTTTATCTACCTTTCTGTTTATTCATTTACAGATCAGAGGGATGAACTTTGGTCTGCAGATGAATACAGTTTAAGCCGAGGTTCACATTGACAGCAGGAATGAAATTTCCTTCCCACGTGTCAGTCTCAACTTCGGGGGCAATTTCAGAGATATCTGGGTATGTTTCTGTAAAAATGTCGCCAAAAGTAGTACAGAAACTACTTTTGGGAATCGGTGCGGCGCCACAAAGTCGGCATCGCACCGATTCGGACGGTGCCATTGCCGGCAATAGCCGCCGATTTGGCATTGCGATTTGAAATGTCAAATCGCATGCCAAATCGCCTCAATGTGAACCAGGGTTCAAGCAATCTGTCAAGTAAAAAAAACAATGTTTTTTCATTTTGTTTTTTATTAAATTGTTCATCTGTTCCTTATTAACCCTTAATTTACTCTAATCAGCCTTAATTACCTCCTTATTCTCCATTTAATTATTATTTTCCTGCTGATTTTTTTTTGTTCACTTTCATTTTATAAACTATTAATAATTAAAACTTTTTTTTGTTTGCTTTGTTCGTTAATATTTTTACACCTTTAACATATACACATTTCACATTGAAAAAAACGCAACATAAAAAAAAATTATTTTATTTGTAAATAACTTTTCAATGCTTTGCACCATTGCCGACAGCTGAAGTGTAAACAAAACAGTTGCGGTAATTATCAGTAATTGGTATCAGCGAGTACTACAGTGCATTGAAAAAGTATTCATACCCCATTAAATTTTCCACATTTCGCCATGTTAGAACCAAAAACGTAAATGTATTTCATTGGGATTTTATGTGATAGACCAACACAAAGTGGCACATAACTGTGAAGTGGAAGGAAAATCATAAATTATTTTCAAAATGTTTTACAAATAAATATGTGAAAAGTGTGGGGTACATTTGTATTCAGCCCCTCGGAGTCAATACTTTGTAGATCCTCCTTTCGCTGTAATTACAGCTGCAAGTCTTTTTGGGGATGTCTCTACCAGATTTGAACATTTAGAGAGTGAAATGTTTGCCCATTCTTCTTTGCAAAATAACTCAAGCTCTGTCAGATTGGATGGAGAGCGTCTGTCAACAGCAATTTTCAAGTCTTGCCACAGATTTTCAATTGGATTTAGGTCTTGACTTTGACTCGGCCATTCTAACACATAAATATGCTTTGATCTAAACCATTCCATTGTAGCTCTGGCTGTATGTTTAGGGTCGTTGTCCCGCTGGAAGGTGAACCTCCACCCCAGTCTCAAGTCTTTTTAAAACAATATATTTGGGGGGAATACCCTAAAAGATGCATTAAAGATGGTGCAGCCATAAGATCATACAACAGAACAAAATATTACAGCGCACACATGCAAAAAAGACATTTAACTCCTGCAAGGCTTATTTAAAACACCTAGACCTAGACAAAAAACATTATCAAAAAATAATGCATCTTTTAGGGTGTGCCCCCCAAATATTTTGTTCTGTTGTATGGTCTTATGGCTGCACCATCTTTAATGCATCTTTTAGGGTGTGCCCCCCAAATATCTTATTTGTCTATTGTATGGATTATGACCAAATCCTTTTGGGCGAGGAGCACCCCACTCCCTCATCAGTGCCTCTCATTAGTGTCCACCTGTGTCATGGGTGGAGACCTCTAGATCTCCCATATAGAGGAGTGTATGGCTCTTATGGTTCAGAGAAGGATCTCCCAATCTAGGGATAGCGTAGGACCCACTAATCATGGGGTACTTTGTCGCAGTAAGCGGGCCTAAGCACCATATAGCAATATGGTGTGACCAAATCCCCATATTTTTTGATAATGTTTTTTGAAAATGTCTAGGTGTTTTAAATAAGCCTTGCAGGAGGTAAATGTCTTTTTTGCATGTGTGCGCTGTAATATTTTGTTCTCTTTTGCAGACTCAAACAGGTTTTCTTCTAAGATTGCCCTGTATTTGGCTTCACCCATCTTCCCATCAACTCTGACCAGCTTCCCTGTCCCTGCTGAAGAAAAGAATCCCCACAACATGAAGCTGCCACCACCACCATGTTTCACGGTGGGGATGGTGTGTTTAGGGTGATGTGCAGTGTTAGTTTTCCGCCACACATTGCTTTTAGATGCACGAATCTATCTATTGGTGAGAGAGGGGGTGGCAGGAGAGAGGGGGCAGTGCCCGTGTGTGCTTATGGATGCACCGTCACTGATCACAAATATATACAAGATCCTGCGCACATCTTCTATAGCAGGGTTGGGCAACTACAGCCTTCCAGCTTTTGTGAACTTTGTGTCCCATCAGGCATTGCTGTCAGGGCTGGGCTCAGCCCTTCCTTCTCTGAGCTGACCGCTCAGCTGTCGGCTAATTGCCAGCTTCCATCTCTCCACAGTGACTCAGCTGTTGATGATATCCTGCTCATCAGTCCTGGCTACTTAAAGCCGTCCAGGCCACTTCATCTCTGCCTTCGCCTTTGGTCACATCTCAGAGACTTTCTCCTGCGTTCCTGTTGAAGACGTGCTCAGATGACGTCCCTTCTGGCTCCTGATCCTGCTTGCTGTACTACTGCATTGATTTCTGGCTCTCTGACATTGGCATTGGCTGACTCCCCGATTTGGTTACTGTACTCTGGCTATGTATTGACTACGCTTACTCTGTTTATTTTTTTATTATTATTAAACAAGTTAGATTAACTGTACTTCTGTCTCGGTCTGATTCATGGTTTCTGACAATTGCAAAACTGAAAGTTAGGAGTATGACTCCCACAGGTTGAAGCATGATAGGACTTGTAGTTCAGCAACAGCTGGAGGGCCACCAGTTGCCTAATCCTGTTCTACAGACAAACAAAATTTCAGAACTTCTCCTGCAACACGGGCTCTCTTTGGCATGACTCTTTGCTTTGTCCTCCAGCAGAACTGAAATGCGTATTAAAGTGACACCTAATAAAAGAAAGTAAATATGAGTAAATGTCAGAACAAAGCTACCCAAGTGGTGACCTCTTCTGAACACTAAGTAAACTTTACACGAGGCTGAACCAATCACTCAATTAGTCTTCAGGCATGGCTGAGGATTTGCTATAGCGTTTATGTGCCCTCTATTAAAACACAATATATTCCTTCATTGACACTGTGCTTCCGAGAAATGACTACTCCATATCCAGTCTTTACTCCTACCTAATTCAACACCAATCAGAAAAATACCACCTCAAACCATTCCGAAAATGGTCTAACCTATTTGGTGACAATGAACTGCCGGAGAAAATCCTTGAGGGATACCGACACGTCCGCAAACTTATATCAGAAACGTGGCATGAAACACAATTTAAGATCATGCACAGAGCCTACTACCCGTTCCGTATCAACAAAGCGGACCCAACTCAGGCGCAATGCCCCTGGTGCTCCCTACCTCGCCCCACGCTGTTACACCATCTCTGGGACTGCACAGCCATCACCACCTACTGGGACTTTGTACTTACCCACATCTGCAAAATCAACCAAACACAGATTCCATAGGATCTCTTATTATGTTTGTTTGGCTACACACCACCAGCATCCTCTTCAACTGCATTGGGACCCTTAAATATTCCGCAGTGGGCCCCAGTGCTGGGACAAGGCCATTTGGTGCCCAGGGCGAAGATGGCAAACTGCGCCCCCCCCCCCCCCGTTTTTAATTCAGATATCCCCGCACAAAGTCAAGGACGTCGTATGACAACCGGCGGGCGGGAAGTGGTTAAAACGTTTTGTTTTTTTTAACACAAAGTTGTCCATTTATACAATATTTCTAACACATAACATGTACATACCAAAAATGACACCCTAAAATAGATTCTTCTACTCCTACTGAGTACGGCGATACCACATGTGTGAGACTTCCACAGCCTGGCCACATACAGAGGCCGTGTACAGCCGAGTATGGCTGGGTATAACTGAGCATGGCTGGGTATAACTGAGCATGGCTGGGTATCACCGAGTATTGCAGAGTATGGCTGGGTATGGCAGGGTATTGCAGAGTATGGAGGGGTATTGCAGATTATTGCGGGGTATGGCAGAGTATGGCAGAGTATGGCAGAGTATGGCAGAGTATGGCTGGGTATTGCACAGTATTGTGGGGTATTGCAGAGTATTGCACAGTGTTGTGGGGTATTGCAAAGTATTGCGGGGTATTGCAGAGTATTTCGGGGTATTGCAGAGTATTGCACAGTGTTGTGGGGTATTGCAAAGTATTGCGGGGTATTGCAGAGTATGGCAGGGTATTGCAGAGTATGGCGGGGTATTGCAGAGTATGGCGGGGTATTGCAGAGTATGGCGGGGTATTGCAGAGTATGGCGGGGTATCGCCGAGTATCACAGAGTATGGCTAGGTATTGCAGGGTATTGTACGGTATTGCAGAGTATTGTGGGGTATTGCAGAGTATTGCGGGGTATTGCAGAGTATTGCACAGTGTTGTGGGGTATTGCAAAGTATTGCAGAGTATTGCGGGGTATCGCCGAGTATCACAGAGTATGGCTGGGTATTGTACGGTATTGCAGAGTATTGCGGGGTATTGCAGAGTATTGCACAGTGTTGTGGGGTATTGCAGAGTATTGCAGAGTATTGCGGGGTATTGCAGAGTATTGCGGGGTATTGCAGAGTATTGCAGAGTATTGCACAGTGTTGTGGGGTATTGCAGAGTATTGCGGGGTATTGCAGAGTATTGCAGGGTATTGAAGAGTATTGCGGGGTATTGCAGAGTATTGCGGGGTATTGCAGAGTATTGAAGAGTATTGCGGGGTACTGCACAGTGTTGTGGGGTATTGCGGGGTATTGCAGAGTATTGCGGGGTATTGCAGAGTATTGCGGGGTATTGCAGAGTATTGCAGGGTATTGCAGAGTACTGCGGGGTATTGAAGAGTATTGCGGGGTTTGGAAAGTATTGAAGAGTATTGAAGAGTATTGCGGGGTATTGCGGGGTACTGCACAGTGTTGTGGGGTATTGCAGAGTATTGAAGAGTATTGCGGGGTATTGCGGGGTACTGCACAGTGTTGTGGGGTATTGCAGAGTATTGAAGAGTATTGCGGGGTATTGCAGAGTATTGCGGGGTATTGTGGGGTACTGCACAGTGTTGCGGGGTATTGCAGAGTATTACGGGGTATTGCGGGGCATTGCAGAGTATTGCACAGTATTCTGGGGCATTGCAGAGTATTGCACAGTATTCTGGGGCATTGCAGAGTATTGTGGGGCATTGCAGAGCATTAGGGATGGCAACCTCGCCTCAGCCTCCTCCCCTCCCCCAATCCAGCCATTTATTAATCTGTTTTTGAGTGTTTACTTACACAAGTTCAGACTCAGAACACTGGCACACAGTGGCACTGCAATCTTCTACCTTCGCTATCTTCCAGAATCCAGAAGCAGCTACTAGAGCCAGCCAGCCAGGCAGGCAGGCAGCAGCTCCTCAGCTCGGCTCGGCTCGGCTCCTTGAGGTAACAGCGCGCCGACACCGCACCCGCCTCCCTGCGCTCCTCTGCGTCCTCCCACCTCGCCTCCGGCCGTGAGTGACGTCACGGCGCTGGCAGGGACTACGGGACTTCTCCGTAGGGGAGTATTGTGCTGAGGGAAGGGAGGATGCAGGAGCGCACAAAGTCGGCAATTTGTACAGTGCCGCTGGGCGCTGTAAATGCACTGTAGACAGTAGTTGTATTGTACACACTGGCGGGCGGCGGCCGTGACAGAACTTCATCTGCAGGCTGCGCCCCCCCCCCCCCCATAGCAAATGGTACCGCCCAGGGCACGTGCCCCTTCCGCCCCTGCCTTGTACCGGCCCTGGTGGGCCCATCTCTGTCTTCTGGTTGCTCGCTGGACTATTATGTCCCACTGGATTTCACCAACACCACCCACTCTACCAGCAGTGAAAAGAGCTATGCTATCGCTTTTCTACTTAGAGAGACTGGACACCATTACACTAAACTTTTGTTCTACCTCACGCTTCTTCACAAGATGGCGTAAATATATAGAGGTCACATTAACCCAGAAAGTCTTACAAGAATTCATGCAACCATTCCGCTATACCGACTGGTATCTGAAAAGAAATATCACCAACTCACTGGGCAACCTCAAAGTATCCAATCTGTCCGACACCTCTACTTTTCGACCACCATAGGACATCCACTGACTCCTGCAGCTCTTTGACGTCCATCACTCTCTTATATCTAAAACTAGTAACTCCCGTAGTTGTTTTTGTTCTGGCTAGGCCAATATCTGAGATCACCAGTCATTCATTTATATCCAGTCCATGCTTCCACTCCTGAAGGTATTATGGTATAAGTTGTCACTTCTGTATGTATCACATTGCTTTAACGTTGTTGTATAGGTAAATATGACTCACCTGTTCCAATCCCCTCCCCCCACCCCCCCTGTTGTAGTGAATACATATATATAAATGTTTTAGAGCTATTGTACTCTATATAATTGTACTATGAAAAACCCAATAACATTTTTTCAAAAAAAAAAAACACAATATATTATTATAATATCCTAAAAGTATTAGATGAATTAGCTTTGTATTGGACCCGTAGGAAATTTCTGTGTTTATTTACAGTCAGTGGATTTAAACATAATTAGGACAAACATATATCTATACACAGACAACATTTTTAAAATAAATAAATATATTTTAAAAAATGAAGGCAAACACGATGGACTGCTTGGTCTTTTTTCTGCCGTCACTCTTCTGTGTTTCTATTTTTAAACCCTTATGCTGCGTACACACGATCGAATAGGAAAAAGACCGATGAGATTTTTTCGTCTGAAAATGCGACCGTGTGTATGCTCCATCGGACTTTTGCTGGCCGAATTCCATCCAGCAAAAGATTGAGAGCATGTTCTCAATTTTTCGGTCGGGAAAAGTTCCTACCCGAAAATGCGATCGTCTGTGGCGATTCCAACGCGCAAAATCCCTACGCATGCACGGAAACAATTCAACGCGTGCTCGGAAGCATTGAACTTCATTTTCTCGGCTCGTCGTAGTGTTGTACGTCACCACGTTCTTGACGGTCGTAAGTTCAGGGAACTTTTGCATATCCGCATGTATGCAAGGCAAACTTGAGTGGAATCCCGTCGGAAAAGCCGTCATATCTTTTTCCAAAGAGAAGTCCGATCGTGTGCATTAGACTCCTTTCACACCGGGGCCACACTGGCGTTAGCGCTAAAGCGCTGCTTGTTTTAGCGCTGCTTTAGCGATGTTTAAGCGGCGCTTTTGCGATGCTTTTTGGCCGCAAGTGGGCCGCTTTTAACCCCAAAGAAGGGGTTAAAACGCCTGTGTTGCGGCGCTTCTGAAGCGCTTTTCAGGTGCTTTGGAAGCCATTTGTTTCAATGGGCAGGGCATTTTTGGAGTGCTAAATACAGCGCTCCCAATCTGCCCCAAAGATGCTTTTGGCAGGACTTTTCCTAACGTCCCGCAAGCACACCGCCCCAGTGTGAAAAGACACACTGCAATGAATGAGAGGCAGGTTTCATGCATTATTAAGAGGCCATTTCTAGCGCTAAAATGCCTGAAAACCGCCCCAGTGTGAAAGGGGTCTTAATGCTTTGGTTTACACATTTAGTACACACTCAGGGAACACATTTAGCCCCTTGAACGCCCCCTAGCGTTAACCCCCTTCCCTGCCAGTGTCATTTATACATTGATCAATGCATTTTTTTTAGCACTGATCACTTTAATAATGCAACTGGTCCCCAAAAAGTGTCACTTGGGGGTCAGATTGGTTGCAGTCCCGCTAAAAATCACAGATCGCCGCCATTACAGTAAAAACAATAAAAAATAAATAAAAGTCCCTAAATCTACCCCCCTATTTTGTGGACATGATAACTTTTGCGCAAACCAATCAATTTACGCTTATTGTGATTATTTTTTTACCAAAAATATGTAGAAGAATACATATCGGCCTAAACTGATGAATACATTTGTTTCTTTATATAATTTTTGTGGATATGTATTATAGCAGAAAGTAAAAAAATATTGTTTCTTTTTCAAAATTGTTGCTCTTTTTTTGTTTATATTGCAAAAAAATAAAAACTGCAGAGGTGATCAAATACCACCAAAAGACAGCTCTATTTGTGGGGGGAAAAAAAGGGCATCAATTTTGTTTGGGTACAATGTCGCACGACCGTCAGTTAAAGCAAATCAGTGCCGTATCTCAAAAAATGGCCTGGTCATTAAGGGGGTAAATCCTTCGGGGGCTGAAGTGGTTAACCCGATGACTCATTCAGCTGTCAGTGGGATTCCCCTGTTGACAGCTGAAGTGTAAATGAGGGGCGGCACAGTGGTGTAGTGAGTAGCACTCTCACCTAGCAGTAAGAAGGGTCGCTGGTTCAAATCCCGACCACAACACTACCTGCCTGAAGTTTGCATGTTCTCCCTGTGTCTGCGTGGGTTTCCTCCGGGTACTCCGGTTTCCTCCCACACTCCAAAGACATGCTGGTAGGTTAATTGGATCCTGTCTAAATTGGCCCTAGTATGTATGAATGTGAGTTAGGGACCTTAGATTGTAAGCTCCTTGAGGGTGTAGGGACTGATGTGAATGTATAATGTATATGTAAAGCGCTGCGTAAATTGACGGCGCTATATAAGCACCTGAAATAAATAAAATAAAATAAAATAAATGAAGTCCTGGCAATTGGAGCTGTCAACAAAATGTTTATCAACAACATTGCTGAGCCACTAAAACAGAGATAAAAATAAACATTGTGTCTTTTTATCTACCTTTCTGTTTATTCATTTACAGATCAGAGGGATGAACTTTGGTCTGCAGATGAAGTCAGTTTAAGCCGAGGTTCACATTGACAGCGGGAATGAAATTTCATTCCCACATGTCAGTCCCGACTTTGGGGGCGATTTCAGAGACATCTGTGCGGGTTTCTGTAAAAATGTCGCCAAAAGTAGAACAGAAACTACTTTTGGGAATCGGTGTGGCACCGCAAAGTCGGCGTCGCACCGATTCGGACGGTGCCATTGCCGGCAATAGCCACCGATTTGGTATGTGATTTGACATGTCAAATTGCATGCCAAATCGCTGCAATGTGAACCAGGGTTAAAGCAACCTGTCAAGTAAAAAAAACAATGTTTTTTCATTTTGTTTTTTATTAAATTGTTCATCTGTTCCTTATTAACCCTTAATTTACTCTAATCAGCCTTAATTAACTCCTTATTCTCCATTTAATTAATATTTTCCTGCTGATTTTCTTTTTTTGTTCACTTCTATTTTATAAACTATTAATAAATAAAACTTTTTTTTTGTTTGCTTTGTTCGTTAATATTTTTACACCTTTAACAGTGGGGACGGGAAGTATTCAGACCCCCTTAAATTTTTCACTCTTTGTTATATTGCAGACATTTGCTAAAATCATTTAAGTTCATTTTTTTCCTTATTAATGTACACACAGCACCCCATATTGACAGAAACACACTGAATTGTTGACATTTTTGCAGATTTATTAAAAAAGAAAAACTGAAATATCACATGGTCCTAAGTATTCAGACCCTTTGCTGTGACACTCATATATTTAACTCAGATGCTGTCCATTTCTTCTGATCATCCTTGAGATGGTTCTACACCTTCATTTGAGTCCAGCTGTGTTTGATTATACCGATTGGACTTGATTAGGAAAGCCACACACCTGTCTATATAAGACCTTACAGCTCACAGTGCATGTCAGAGCAAATGAGAATCATGAGGTCAAAGGAACTGCCTGAAGAGCTCAGAGACAGAATTGTGGCAAGGCACAGATCTGGCCAAGGTTACAAAAAAAAATTCTGCTGCACTTAAGGTTCCTAAGAGCACAGTGGCCTCCATAATCCTTAAATGGAAGATGTTTGGGAGGACCAGAACCCTTCCTAGAGCTGGCCGTCCGGCCAAACTGAGCTATCAGAGGAGAAGAGCCTTGGTGAGAGAGGTAAAGAAGAACCCAAAGATCACTGTGGCTGATCTCCAGAGATGCAGTCGGGAGATGGGAGAAAGTTGTAGAAAGTCAACCATCACTGCAGCCCTCCACCAGTCGGGGCTTTATGGCAGAGTGGCCCGACGGAAGCCTCTCCTCAGTGCAAGACACATGAAAGCCTGCATGGAGTTTACTAAAAAAAACACCTGAAGGACTCCAAGATGGTGAGAAATAAGATTCTCTGGTCTGATGAGACCAAGATAGAACTTTTTGGCCTTAATTCTAAGCGATATGTGTGGAGAAAACCAGGCACTGCTCATCACCTGTCCAATACAGTCCCAACAGTGAAGCATGGTGGTGGCAGCATCATGCTGTGGGAGTGTTTTTCAGCTGCAGGGACAGGACGACTGGTTGCAATCGAGGGAAAGATGAATGCGGCCAAGTACAGGGATATCCTGGACGAAAACCTTCTCCAGAGTGCTCAGGACCTCAGACTGGGCCGAAGGTTTACCTTCCAACAAGACAATGACCCTAAGCACACAGCTAAAATAATGAAGGAGTGGCTTCACAACAACTCCGTGACTGTTCTTGAATGGCCCAGCCAGAGCCCTGACTTAAACCCAATTGAGCATCTCTGGAGAGACCTAAAAATGTCTGTCCACCAACGTTTACCATCCAACCTGACAGAACTGGAAGAGGATCTGCAAGGAGGAATGGCAGAGGATCCCCAAATCCAGGTGTGAAAAACTTGTTGCATCTTTCCCAAAAAGACTCATGGCTGTATTAGATCAAAAGGGGGCTTCTACTAAACACTGAGCAAAGGGTCTGAATACTTAGGATGTGATATTTCAGTTTTTCTTTTTTAATAAATCTGCAAAAATGTCAACAATTCTGTGTTTTTCTGTCTATATGGGGTGCTGTGTGTACATTAATGAGGAAAAAATGAACTTAAATGATTTTAGCAAATGGCTGCAATATAACAAAGAGTGAAAAATTTAAGGGGGTCTGAATACTTTCCGTCCCCACTGTATACACATTTCACATTGAAAACAACACAACATGAAAAAAACCCTGTATTTTATATGTAAATAACCTTCCAATGCTTTGTACCATTGCCGACAGCTGAAGTGTAAACAAAACAGTTGCGGTAGGTATCGGTAATTGGTATCGGCGAGTACTACAGTGCATTGAAAAAGTATTCATACCCCATGAAATTTTCCACATTTTGTTAGAACCAAAAACGTAAATGTATTTTATTGGGATTTTATGTGACAGACCAACACAAAGTGGCACATAATTGTGAATTGGAAGGAAAATCATTATTATTATTATTATTATTATACAGTATTTATATAGCGCCAACAGTTTACGTAGCGCTTTACAACTTGAGGGTAGACAGTACAAATACAATACAATTTGATACATTAGGAATCAGAGGGCCCTGCTCCTTAGAGCTTACAATCTAAGAGGGGAGGTCAAGAGATACAAGAGGTAATAACTGTGGGTGATGTGCAGATTGAGAAGATAAATGTACAGTTGTTAGGTGGGGGCCAGATAGGCTTCTCTGAAGAGATGAGTTTTCAGGGATCGTCTGAAAGTGGATAAAGTAGGAGAAAAACGGACGGATTGGGGTAGAGCATTCCAGAGGATGGGGGAGGCTCTGGAGAAGTCCTGAAGGCGAGCATGGGATGAGGTGACAAGGGAGTTTGAGAGCAGGAGGTCTTGGGAGGAGCGAAGAGAACGATTAGGTTGGTATTTTGTGACTAGGTTAGAGATGTAGCTAGGGGCCAAGTTGTGGATGGCTTTGTAAGTTATAGTTAGTATCTTGAATTTAATTCGGTGACTGAGTGGCAGCCAATGGAGGGATTGGCAGAGGGGTGTAGCAGACGCTGAGCGGTTTGTGTGGTGGATGAGCCTGGCCGCAGCGTTCATGATGGACTGAAGTGGGGATAGCCTATTTAGAGGTAAACCAATGAGGAGGGAGTTGCAGTAGTCAAGGCGGGAGATGACCAGGGAGTGGATTAGAAGCTTTGTGGTGTCAATGGTTAGGAAGGGGCGTATCTTGGAGATGTTGCGAAGACAGAGGCGGCAAGCTTTGGATAGTGATAGAATGTGGGGTCGAAAGGTTAGTTCAGAGTCCAGGATTACACCTAGGACCTTGGCGTGGGGAGATGGGTTGATAGTTGAGCCGTTGATCTTGACAGGGAGATCAGGGGAAGTGGCACCTGAGGGAGGAAATATCATGAGCTCGGTTTTGGATAGGTTGAGTTTGAGAAAGTGATGTGACATCCAGGCTGATATGTCTGCTAATAAGTTGGTAATGCGTGAGGAGACAGATGGAGAGAGCTGGGGGGTGGAGAGATAGATTTGGGTGTCATCAGCGTAGAGATGATATTTAAAGCCGTGGGAGGCAATCAACTGACCCAAGGAGGTGGTGTAGATTGAAAAAAGGAGAGGTCCGAGAACAGAACCTTGGGGGACCCCAACGGAAAAAGGAAGAGGAGAGGAGGAAGTAGAGTTGTAAGTGACACTGAAGGAGCGGTGGGATAGGTAGGACGAGAACCAGCGAAGAGTGCAGTCACGGAGACCAAAGGAGTGGAGTTTTTTGAGGAGGAAGGGGTGGTCCACTGTGTCAAAGGCAGCAGAGAGATCCAGGAGAAGTAGTACAGAATAGTGTCCATTGGCTTTAGCCATTAGTAGGTCATTTGAGAGTTTAAGGAGAGCAGTTTCCGTGGAGTGTTGAGGGCGAAAACCGGACTGAAGGGGATCAAGAAGTTTATTGATGGTCAGATGGTCACTTAATTGGTTGTAGACCAGTCTTTCAAGAAGTTTGGAGGAGAAGGAGAGTAAGGAGATGGGACGTAAGTTGTTGAGATTGGTGGGATCCAGTGAGGGCTTTTTTAGTATGGGGGTGACTAGCGCATGTTTTAGAGAGTTTGGGAAGATGCCACAATAGAGGGAGAGGTTGAAAATGTGAGTTAGAGAGCGTAGAATCGAGTCAGAGGGTGAGCGTAGCATTTGCGAGGGAACAGGATCCAGGGGGCAAGTGGTTAGATGAGTGCTAGATAAAAGTTTAGCAACCTCAGTAGTAGTAGCAGGGTTGAATGAGGGAAGTAATGACTGTATCTGTGGACATGGGGTGTTGCATGGGGGAGGTTTTTGCGCATTGGCGATCTCCTCATGAATTGTATCAATCTTAGTTTTGAAGTGATTGGCAATCTCCTGGGCGGTGATTGAGTTGGTGGGTGGAGGCAGTGGAGGACAGAGTAGAGTATTGAAGGTAGAGAAGAGTTGACGTGGACTGGATGAGAAGGTGTTGATGAGTGTGATAAAGTAGGTCTGTTTGGCAGTGTGAAGGCAGGAGTAGTATTTTAGGAGGGCAGATTTATATTGTGTGAAGTCTTCCTGGGTCTTAGTCTTATGCCACAGGCGCTCAAGAGCGCGGCTACGTTTTCTGAGACTTCTGGTGTCATCTGTTTGCCAGGGTTGTAGCAGTCGGGGCCTAATTCTGCGTGTAGTGAGGGGGGCCAGCTTGTCTAGGGAGGAGGACAGTGAGCTGTTGTAAATGAAAGTAGCTAGGTTGGGGCAGGACAGGGGGGAGATTTTGTCATAGAGGTGATCAGTAGCAGAGTAGAGAAGAGAAGGGTTGAGGTGGTGAAGGTTTCTGCGTGTAACTGTTGGGCGGTTGGAGGGAGAAGAGGTGGAAGACAAGGAGAGAGCAAAACTAATAAGGTGGTGATCAGAGAGTGGGAATGGATTGTTAGAAAGGTTGCACGGAGTGCACAGATAGGAGAAGGCAAGGTCAAGGGTGTTGCCGTTGGAGTGGGTAGGAGCCATTTTGAACATGATTTTCAAAATGTTTTACAAATAAATATGTGAAAAGTGTGGGGTACATTTGTATTCAGCCCCCCTGAGTCAATACTTTGTAGAACCGCCTTTCACTGCAATTACAGCTGCAAGTCTTTTTGGGGATGTCTCTACCAGCTTTGTACATCTAGAGAGGGACATTTTTGCCCATTCTTCTTTGCAAAATAGCTCAAGCTCTGTCAGATTGGATGGAGAAGGTCTGTGAACAGCAATTTTCAAGTCTTGCCACAGATTCTCAATTGGATTTAGGTCTGGACTTTGACTGAGCCATTCTAACACATAAATATGCTTTGATCTAAACTATTCCATTGTAGCTCTGACTGTATGTTTAGGGTTGTTGTTCTGCTGGAAGGTGAACCTCCGCCGCAGTCTCAAGTCTTTTGCAGACTCTACAGGTTTTCTTCTAAGATTGTCCTGTATTTGGCTCCATCCATCTTCCCATCAACTCTGACCAGCTTCCCTGTCCCTGCTGAAGAAAAGAATCCCCAAAAGATGATGCTGCCACCACCACCATGTTTCACGGTGGAGATGGTGTGTTCAGGGTGATGTGCAGTGTTAGTTTTCCGCGTTTTTCTTTTAGGTCAAAAAGTTTAATTTTGGTCTCATCTGACCAGAGCACCTTCATCCACATGTTTGCTGTGCCCCCCACATGGCTTCTCACAGATTGCAAAAGGGAATTCTTATGGCTTTCTTTTTACCACTTTTCCAAACCTCTGATATGAAAAAGGATGTCTGATGTGAAGGAGGATATGTTCTTGTATATTGTAATAGGCCCTGACCAGGTCTTTTGGGCTGGAGCACCCCTCCCCCTCTTCATTACCTCCTATTTAGTGGCCACCAGTGCATAGGATGTATCCCTTTCAGATCTCCCACATAGAGGAGTTCAGCTCCCATGGTTGAGACAGGATCTTCCATTCTATTACTAGTGTAGGACCCACTAATTCGGGGTACTTTGTCGCAGTAAGTGGGCTTAGCACTATATGACCATATAGTGTGACCAAACCCCCGTATTTTTTGAATATGTTCATATGTTTTTAACTAGCCCTGCAGGAAATGTCATTCTTGTATGTGTGCGCTGTAAAATATTTTGTACTGATGTGAAGGAGGAGCCTGTAATGTGATGGGGGGCACCTCTGATGTGAAGGAGGATGTCTGTTGTGAAGGAGGAGCTCTGGAGCTCTAATGTGATGGGGGAACCTTTGATGTGAAGGAGGACGTCTGATGTTAAGAAAGATCTCTGATGTGATGGAGGGAACCTCTTATGTGAAGGAGGACGTCTGATGTGAAGGAGGAGCTCTGGTGTGATGTTGATCCTCTGATGGAAGGAGGACATCTGATGTGAAGGAGAAGCTCTAATGTGATGGGGGCACCGCTGATGTGAAGGAGAACGTCTAATGTGAAGGAGGAGCTCTGATGTGTTGGAGGCACCTCTGATGTGAAGGAGGAGCCCTGATGTGATGGAGGACCTCTGATGTGAAGGAGGACATCTGATGGGAAGGAGGAGCTCTGATGTGATGTTGAACCTCTGATGAAAGGAGGACATCTGATGTGAAGGAGGAGCTCTGATGTGATGGGGGCCACCTCTGATGTGAAGGAGAACGTCTGATGTGAAGGAGGAGCTCTGATGTGTTGGAGGCACCTCTGATGTAAAGGAGGAGCTCTGATATGATGGGGGACCTCTGATATGAAGTAGGATGTCTGATGTTTGCTGACTATGATCAGGATGGTTGTATGCATTGTGCCAGGCCCAGGTTTATATTAAGTTATTTACATTTTAGACTGCGGTGCCTCAAGATTTTGTATTCTTTTAAAAAGTGCAACAACTGAAAAAGGGTTGAAAAACACTGACCTTTAGAAGCATCTACGTAGGTAGGTTACTCTATGTAAGTACTAATTTCTTTCTTGTTAAATTCATCAGCGTCCCACACACCATGCCGTAGTCCATACACACTTTATGGCTTGTCAGTTTATATGTTCATCCTTATAAATATGTATATAAATAGCTCCATAACAGGGGAATTGTTCATAACTGTCCAAGGCCATCTATTATTATAGCCTAATGGAGGTCCTTCGACAAGATAATAGCATTTCCACGCATGCATATGTGTACGTAAAAGTCATTAATCGTGTAAATATGCAGTTCCTCCAAATAATTCATATACTGGTTTATACGAAGGTCTTGGAAATTATATTTAATCCAGAAGGCATTGCTGTGTCTAGCGCTTCAACATGCTATTTTATGTATTTTTGATGCTTTTCTGATGCTTTAATGAAGGTTGGCAAATGCCTTGTGAGTGTGTTGATTTTCTTTTTGTTTTAGGCTGGGTTCCCACTGATGCGAATTGGGTGCGAGTTTACCTGCTCTCAATGGAGCCGGTTCACACAGCTCCGTGGTGGCTGTGGAGCGGATTACACAAGGGTCCTGTGTGTCTTTGGTTTTGTTTTAGGTCCGAATTCAGGCAAAAATTCAGGACTGATTCATCCCTGAAATGGAAAACAGGGACGCACCGGACCCCTGCTGTAAGCTGCAGTCTGAACTCAGCCTTAAAGGGGTCCAGTAGAACCCCCCCACTCAGTAGTACCCCCCACTCAGCAGGTCCCCAGCCTATCAGTACCCTTATTCAGCAGATCCCCAGCTCATTAGTACCCCTGTTCAGCAGATCCCCTAGGTATCTGCTGAACAGGTAAGGGCAGGGCCACCTGGCGACGTCACCTAGTGGGGCCGCCCACTTGTGGTGTCACCGACCCAGCAGGCAGCGGTCCATGACGTCACAGGGGGCGGTGCCTCCAGGTGAGGTCGCCAGGTGGCTCTGTCCCTTACCTACATAAGAACTGTCATATGGCAAGCCAGGTATTCAACGGTTTGCCTTGGTTGACGGTGGAGCGTTTTTTTTTTTTCAGGTTCGGCAGTGGCATCGGCGACGTAATTGACAATAGCTCTACATTAGGGAACATTGTTTTTCTTATTTTTTAATAAAGAAATTCTCAAAAACTGTGTGTGTGTGTTTTTATTACTTTTTGACACTTTTTTGGTGAATGGGTATGGGTACTATGTACCCCATACTCATTCACATAGGGGGGGGGGGGCAGGATCTGAGGGCACCCTTGTTAAAAGGGGCTTCCAGATTCCAATAAACCCCCTGCCCGCAGACCCCCATAACCACAGCCCAGCCCATCACCGAGGATACCAGGTAACCGGGCAAACGGCCTGCCTCTTTGCCCACGTGACTCCCCAGCGGCCAATGAAGGTGCCGCCTTGAAGTTCTAGAAGGGGCGGGACTTATTGTGAGGCGAAGTGGGGCAGGCTGAGGACAGTGCTGACAGTTCACTGTGCTCTACGATCAGTAATCTGCACTGCATGTCAGCCTTTGAAAGAAGAACGAGGCTCCAATGTTCCCCGCTGCCCGATCTCCTCCACTTTACAAGCGCTACAATGCTACAGCCTTGCTGCAGCTCTAGTGCTCGTGATGTAGAGAAGATCGGGCCCAGAGGCGCAGCAGAGGGAGAAGATCAGATGATCCTGATGGCGCCCCTGACTGATGTGATGTAGGTCGGCGCCTACCTTGCCTATTGGTAGTGATGGCCCTGACAGCGCTCCATGTGTTGATTTCTTTAATCCCTTTCTGCACGCGCTATAGCCAAAAGATGGCTGCAGCTCGGGCTTACTTTGATGGAAGTGCATACATGGATGTCCTCCTGTGATCACGCTGGCATGCAGCCCCTGCAGCGCACTCTGTAATCCTTGAGTCCTTCGGACTCAGCTGATCACAGATCAGGGTAAAGGGCCAATCACAACGCCCCTTTGCCACGGGATCAGCTGTGTCCGATGACAGCTGATCACGGATGTAAACACAAGCCGGCTATCTGCTTTTCTTTTCTCACACTGACATCGTGAGGAGAGAAGAAGAGAGACAATAACCGGCTTGTGTGAAAGAGACATTGACACTGATAATCAGGGCACTGATTATCAGTACAGTCTCAACAGTGCCCACCAGTGCTGCCAATCAGTGCCCATCGGTGCCTCCTCATCAGTGTCTATCATTGCCACCCATCAGTGCTCATCAGTGCCTCCTCATCAGTGTCACCAATCAGTGCTGCCTACCAGTGCCCACCATTGCAGTCTCACTGTGCCCATGAATGCAGCATGACTGTGCCAATTAATACAGACTCACCATCACCTGGTAACACACACAGCGGGCATCTCCTCCTGTGTATCACGGAGCTGGCTGGGTCTGTGTTCAGCGGTCGCACTGCAACAAGGTCCCGCCCCCCTAGACCGGCTCATGTGATAGGCGGAACACTGATTCAATCTTAATACAGCATGGCCGCCGAACACAGACCCAGCCAGCTCCGTGATACACAGGAGGAGTAGAAGAGGGGGAAAGAGCGGAGCGCTGCAGCCGCACCTTAAAGTGGCCCCAGGGCAGGCAGCCTTCCGGGAAATTTCCCGGTATCCCGGTAGGCCAGTCCGGCCCTGGCTGGGGTCGCTGGGCAGGTGGGGCCCCCCAGGCAAGCGTGGTCCCTGGGCAACTGCCCAGCGTGCCCATGCGAAAAGACATCCTGCCTATCAGAACCTATCATTGCCACCCATCAGTGCCGCCTATGAGTGCCTCCTCATCAGTACCCATCAGTGCCAACTATCAGTGCCCATTAGTGCCATCTCACCAGTGCCCATCAGCACAGCCTATCAGTGCAGCCTGATCAGTGCAAATCAGTGAAGGAGAAAAATTACCTGTTTGCGAAATTTTATAGCAAACTATGTAAAAAAAAAAATTAAAAATTTTCTGTCTTTTTTCATTTGTTTAGCAAAAAAAAAATACAAAACCCAGTGGTGATTAAATACTACCAAAAGAAAGCTCTATTTGTGTGAAAGAAATTATAAAAATGTCATATGGGTACAGTGTTACATGACCACGCAATTGTCATTCAAAGTGTGACAGAGTTGAAAGCTGAAAGTTGGTCTGGGCAGGATGGGGGTAAAAGTGCCTGGTAGACAATTGGTTAAAGTATATCCAAAGTTCAATTTTTGGATAGAGTAGTGAGGATTCAAAACCCCAGGTTTTTTTTGTTTTTTTTTCATGTGTCTCATTTGATAGATTACTACTGAGATTTTTCAAATAAAACTGAAGGTATCACATCCTTATACTCTATATCAGGGGTAGGCAACCCCCGGCACGGGTGCCACAAGCGGCACTCGAAGCCTCTTTTGCTGGCACCCGACTCCCTCCCCATCAGCAGAGAAGTGTCAGGGAGACAATAATTCATTTCAATTTCAGAGTTCCCCACACTGCACCTGCACTGAGGGGGGAGGCACTGCGCCCCCACACATTGTAAAATATGGGAAACATTGATTGGTTTTCTAACTTTGCTGTAGCTGGGATCGTCAGCTTTTGTGATGGGGAGGAGATTGGGTGCAGTTCTGCTAGGGGGGGGGCGGTCCCTGTTTCCAGAAGGAGAAGGATTGTCATTGGCCACTGCTAAAGCCAATCACATTCCTGTTAGCCCCGCCCACCATCTGGAGGAAGATGACTCACTTGGTTGCCACTACCAATCTCAGAAAGAAGGGATTTCACTGATCGGGAAAACCACAATCAGGTGACAGTTATTGGAATTACTGTTGAGCTTCTGGGAACTTTGTTGAAATTATTCCTGAACCTTTTGCGTCACTTACTACTGAACCCCGGCACTCTTTGTCCCTTTAAGCCACAGCCAGTATTCTGCCAATGAAAATCACACCCAACTTTTGCTGCGGCGCAGAGCGCTGCACTTTCTCAGCTGCGGGGGCTCAACTTATGATCCTGCACACAGGCCCACTACTTTCAGAAAATACCCCTGACCTGAGCTCATCATTGCACATCCATTCCAGATGCTTGTATGTGACATCACATACATCCCATACATCACATACATCACATACATCACATACATCACATACATCCCATGCATCCCATACATCACATACATCCCATACATCACATACATCACATACATTCCATACATCCCATACATCACATACATCCCATATATCCCATACATCACATACATCACATATATCCCATACATCACATACATCCCATACATCCCATACAAGCACATGGGCTGGATGTGAGAGGTGGATCAGCAGGATAAGTATGCCAGGACAGGTAGATGTGTCTCATTTCTGCTTCCTTTCACCACTCTGCATACCACACATATCTTAGATGAGAAGAGGGTACAGCGGTGGAGCAGATGAGCTGGAGGGGGGTTTAGAGGTGGGACAGATGTGCAGGGAGGTTACAGTGTTAGGACAGATGAGAAGGTGATTTAGTAGTGAGACAGAAGAGCATCGGGATACAGCCGTGGAGCAGATGTGCAGGGAGGTACAGTGGTGGGGCAGATGAGAAAAGGGGTATATTGATGGGGCAGATGGACAGTGGTGGGAGGGATGAGAAGAGGGTTCAGTGGTGGGACAGAAAAGAAGGGGGTTACAGTGGTGGGAAAGATGAGCAGGGGGGGGTTCAGTGTTGGGGCAGATGAGAAGGGGGTTCAGCGGTAGGACAGAAGAGCAGGGGGTACAGCGATGGGGCAGATGTGAAAGGTGGTGCATTGATAGGATAGATGAGCAGGGGGTTACAGTGATTGGGCAGAAGAGCAGGGGGTACATTGGTGGAGCAGATGTACAGTGGTGGGGCAGAGGAGCAGGGGGTACAGAGGTGGGGCAGATGTACAGAGGGGTGCAAAGGAGAAAGGAGGTACATTGGTGGAACACATTAGCAGGGAGTTACAGTGGTGGGGCAGAAGAGCAGGGGGTACAGAGGTGGGACAGATGTGCAGGAGGTACAGTGGTAGGGCAGATGAGAAAGGAGGTTACAGTGGTGGGGCAGATGAGCAGATAAGTTCAGTGTTAGGACAGATGAGAAGATGGTTCAGCGGTGAGACATGTGCAGGGGGGTTCAGTGGTGGGGCAGATGTGCAGGGTAGTACAGTGGTGGGACAGATTTGCAGGGGGGACAGTGATCTGAGGTGTGAAGGTACATGAATTGGGGCTGATCTGAGGCATGAGAGTGAAGGATGTTAAATTCTCACTACTACTCAGTAGTAGCATTTACAGCAGTTTACAGCATTTACTTTATAAAAAATGATTTTCGTGATTGAGAGTGTGAAGTTGACATTTTTTTGTTATAAAATTGGCAGTCTCAATTTCTTTGAAAACATTTTTCGGTACACTGTGCTCAGAAGGTTGCCTAACCCTGCTCTTTACTCTGACCTAAATAGAACTTGAATTAAAGACGTTTAAAAAAATAAAATAAATAAATGGCACACTTTAAAAGAACCCCTTTTTGTAGGTCCCAATAAACTTGCATGTAGAATGTTTTATCAAAGTTTTTTCATATCTTTATCACACGGATGTCCCCAGACAATCACAAATAGTAACTGCCGGTTCACACAGGGGCGACTTGTCAGGCGACCTAGCCGCCTGACAAATCGCCTCCCGTTCTGTACAATGGAACCGTTCTAATAGGAGTGACGCAAGTCGCTCCGACTTAGAAAAAGGTTCCTGTACTACTTTGGGGGGACTTGAGGCGACTTGCATAGACTTCTATACAGAAGTCGTTTTGCAAGTCGCCGTGGAAGTTGTGTGCAGGTCGCCTCGGTGAGGCGACCTGCAAGTCGTGCCGCCCCTGTGTGAACCTGGGCGTAGGGATGAAGTAAAAATCTTTCTTTGAGGATTCCCAGGAGAATACTAAAATATTCCCAGGTCTGATATCAAGAATCAACTATGAAAAGATGGCACATAATAAATGAATTCCAATGCTGTGTTTTTCCATTCCAATGTCAAGCAAGTGGGTGGGCTCGGGGCGCAGTGTTCTGCGCGCCGAGCCCACCCTTTTTTAAGCCAATTAGAGCCTCAGGCTATAATCATGCGCTTCTAAAAAAACCCCAAAAAAACCTATTAAAATCCATGCGTCCGGCACCCTGCATGTAGATTAGGGGCTGGATGCATGGATGGGGGGGTGGCGCCCATGCGCCCCCTATGGACGGGCCACCACTGTTCAATATTTGGTTGACCCACCCTTTGCAGCTATAACAGCTTCAACTCTTCTGGGAAGGCTGTCCACAAGGTTTAGGAGTGTGTCTATGGGAATGTTTGACCATTCTTCCAGAAGCGCATTTGTGAGGTCAGGCACTGATGTTGAATGAGAAGACCTGGCTCCGGTCTAATTCATCCCAAAGGTGTCCTATATGGTTGAGGTCAGGACTCTGTGCAGGTCAGTCAAGTTCTTCCACCCCAAACTCGCTCATCAATGTCTTTATGGACCTTGCTTTGTGCACTGGTCCAAATCATTTGGTGGAGGGAGGATTATGGTGTGGGGTTATTTTTCAGGGGTTGGGCTTGGCACCTTATTTCCAGTGAAGAGAACTCTTAAGGTGTCAGTATACCAAGACATTTTGGACAATTTCATGCACCCAACTTTGTGGGAACAGTTTGGGGATGGTCCCTTCCTGTTCCAACATGACTGCACACCAGTGCACAAAGCAAGGTCCATAAAGACATGGATGAGCGAGTTTAGGGTGGAGGAACTTGACTGGCCTGCACAGATATAACACCTTTGGGATGAATTCGAGTGGAGACTGCGAGCCAGGCCTTCTCGTTCACATCAGTGCCTGACCTCACATGGGGATATGGCGGGCATTTTGGGGACATATGCAGCTTGTGCTGTTTTTATTGTTATAGTAATAAAAGAAATGGTTTTAATATATTTGGATCGTATGTTCCTGAGCAGCATAAAAATCCATTGTGCCCCAACTTCTCTTGTTTTCTTTAGTATATTTTTGGATGAGGTGCCATGTTAATTTTATCAGCCAACTTTTCTCAAATAGACTAGTCACCATAGAATTGTAATGACAGTTTGATAGTAAAAGTATCCAGCATAAGATTCACACACATGTGTAGTCAGGCTAAATATAAATTGTTTATTTAGGGTTTTAGTTGGCAGATGTCAAACACATGAACCCTATAGGGCCCGTTGGAAGTAAGTCACAGTAGTTTTGAGTGAATCAGAAATAACTTGAATGATATGGTGCTATTAAAGAGTCCTCTTGCCAATATGAGAGAGACTTATGCACATCAAAATTTAGAGATTGGCACTCCCAATGAGTCACAGCTTGTCACGTTTTAGAACCAAAAGTGGTCAAAATGCCAGATATAAATTGTGAGAGTTTTGTACAATACTGTACAACATTACATCTTCCTTAGAATAGCAGTATTGCATATCCCGGGGCTGGGACCAACTATGCATCCTCCAATTCTCAAATATGTGCCTCCCAGGTATGGTCCTCAGGCCACCTTTAATCCTACTGTGATTCATTGGGAGTGCCAATATACTTTGACTAAACTTGATTTGCACTAATTTTCCTCATATTACGAAGAGGACTATTTTTGTGCGGGAGCTGGGAGGAGGCTGTTTTTTTTTACTGCAAAGTGCCGTTGATTTTGTCCACCTTTAATACTACTGTGGCTCAATGGGAGGGCCAATATAGTGTAACAAAACTGGATTTGCATTCATTTTCCTCATATTACGAAGAGGACTGTTTATCAATACTATGTCATTCAAGTTATTTGTGATTCACCCAAAACTGATTTGTCCAACTTCCAGTGGATGGAAATTGGGAATGAATCAATGATCCTTATTAAAAAGATATGAGAGAAAACATTTATACAACATTCTATATGCAAGTGTATTGTGGACCATTATGACCTACATAAGGTTTTTTTTTGTTTGTTTTTTGGTTTTTTAGTCAAGTTTTTTTTTTTTTTTTTATCGCTTAAGTGTTTTTAGTTCAAGTCTTATTTGGCTATTAGTAGTAGGTCTTTTTGTAATAAAAAAATATATTTTCTTTCTATATGCACAGTATATGGTTGTGATACCTTAAGCCTTCATTCAAAAATCCCATATTAACATTATATTTGAAGACAGGGTATTCTCCAGTTCATTTTCCCCCTTTTTTTTTTTTTTTTTTGATAAACTGCTTGGTATTCATAGGGTAAAAACTTTAGCTCCCTTTTATACATTTTAGTACAATTCTGGAAGGGATTCCCACCCTTCCCCACTCCATGCAATGCTAAAAAAAAAAGATTGGCTTTCCATGCACCTTAAAGGGCCAGCTATTCTCATCCTAGGAGTTCCATAAGCTGTGGCTTATGGACCTCCCATCTGATGGTGCTGGCATGGTTCTGGGTCTAACACCACTTAACAGTGCCAGTGGACTGGACCGGATTAAGAGCATCAAGGGCCCGGTGCTGAGGATTTCGGTGGGCCTTTTTATGGAAATAAAAAAATTGAAAACGCGAACATTTTTTGCTAAACTAAATTACATATTTTATTACCATTAAAATGCCAAAACAGAAACATATTGAATGATGATGGGCACTGATAGGTGGCACTGATGAGGAAGCACTAATAGGCAGCACTGAAAGGTGGCATTGATGGGCACTAATAGGCGGCACTGATAAGGTGGTACTGGTGAGGAAGCACTGATAGGCGGTGCTGATAGATGGCATTGATGGGCACTGATAGGCGGCACTGATAGGTGGTACTGATGAGGAAGCACTGATAGATGGCATTGATGGGCACTGATAGACAGCATTAATGGGCGCTGATAGGTAGCACTGATAGGTGGCATTGATGGGCACTGATATGCAGCATTGATGGTCACTGATGGGCAGCATTGATGGGCACTGATAGGCAGCACTAATAGGCAGCACTGATGGCGCTTACACTGAGCTGACAACCTGAACATAGGATAGGAAATAATATTTGCCACTACCGGCCCAGGCCCCAGTCCATGGTTCCTCGCTGCTCGCAGTGCCGCCAGCAATCCTATCCCATCGGGCCGGCCGGAGGAGCGAACTTGGCACACTGGCACGGGTCCGCAGAAGCTATGCAAGTGTCTGTTAATAATACAATATAGTGGCCGGCGGCTGGCAAACTAGACTAGTGTCAGTGTATTGGGCCGATGTTAAAGTAGGGGCCTGGAGCTGCAGCCTCAATAGCCCTTATGTTAATCCAGCACTGCCAGTGAAATTACACCAATGATCTTTTTAGGTTGTCTGTAAGGGGGGCATTCCTCCCATTAGCCCCTGATAAATTTGTTGGAACTCAAGACCTCAAAACCTGAAATTTATTTTATGGGTTAATTGGGGTAAACAGGTTGAGAAAGGCTGCTTTAGGCGCTTGATGATCTATGTACAATGGGCAATGTTTGTGTTAAATATATAAAAAAAAAAAATAACAAGAAAAACGGGTGAATTTGGGTATTTTTTTGTATAAATTTTACAACTGAAATATACATTTTTTACAAATTTTTTAAATAATTTCCCTCAAGAAGTGGACCACTGGTTCATGAAAAGTATTGAGTCATTACTAGATTGTGATAATTACATTTTGACAAATACCCTACATCTTATGGCAATAATGGGGTTTATGTAGAAGTATTATTGAGGCTGAGGATGAAACATAACACTAGTGTAACAAGCACCAGCCTTTTACACACTGGGCTTTATGATGTATACCAGGGGTAGGCAACCTCGGCACTCCAGCTGTGGTAAAACTACAAATCCCATCATGCCTCTGCCTCTAGGAGTCATGCCTGTGATTGTCAGGGTCTTGCAATGTCTCATGGGACTTGTAGTTTCAAAACAGCTGGAGGGCCCAGGTTGGCTGATGTATACAGTATCTCACAAAAGTGAGTACACTCCTCACATTTTTGTAAATATTTTATTCTATCTTTTCACTTTGCTACAATGTAAAGTAGTGAGTGTACAGCTTGTATAACAGTGTAAATTTGCTGCCCCCTCAAAATAACTCAACACAATAAACCACTGGCAACAAAAGTGAGTACACCCCTAAGTGAAAATGTCCAAATTTGGCCCAAAGTGTCAATATTTTGTGTGGCCACCATTATTTTCCAGCACTGGCCTTAACCCTCTTGGGCATGGAGTTCACCAGAGCTTCACAGGTTGCCACTGGAGTCCTCTTCCCCTCCTCCATGACGACATCACGGAGCTGGTGGATGTTAGAGACCTTGGGCTCCTCCACCTTCCGTTTGAGGATGCCCCACAGATGCTCAATAGGGTTTAGGTCTGGAGACATGCTTGGCCAGTCGATCGCATTTACCCTCATCTTCTTTAGCAAGGCAGTGGTGGTCTTGGAGGTGTGTTTGGGGTCGTTATCATGTTGGAATACTGCCCTGCGGCCCAGTCTCCGAAGGGAGGGGATCATGCTCTGCTTTAGTATGTCACAGTACATGTTGGCATTCATGGTCCCCTAAATGAACTGTAGCTCCCCAGTGCCGGCAGCACTCATGCAGCCCCAGACCATGGCACTCCTTGAGGCGATTCAGTTCGCATTTGCAGCGCTTTACAAATCATTCATTCACTCCCACCACCCTGCTTGACTATAGGTAAGACACACTTGTCTTTGTACTCACCTGGTTGTCGCCACACACACTTGACACCATCTGAACCAAATAAGTTTATCTTGGTCTCATCAGACCACAGGACATGGTTCCAGTAATCCATGTCCTTAGTCTGCTTGTCTTCAGCAAACTGCGGGCTTTCTTGTGCATCATATTTAGAGGAGGCTTCTTTCTGGGACGACAGCCATGCAGACCAATTTGATGCAGTGTGCAACGTATGGTCTGATCACTGACAGGCTGACCCCCCACCCCTTCAACCTCTGCAGCAATGTTGGCAGCACTCATACGTCTATTTCCCAAAGACAACCTCTGAATATGACGCTAAGCACGTGCACTCACTTTCTTTGGTCGACCATGGCGAGGCCTGTTCTGAGTGGAACCTTTCCTGTTATACCGCTGTATAGTCTTGGTCACTGTGCTGCAGCTCAGTTTCAGTGTCTTGGCAATCTTCTTATAGCCTAGGCCATCTTTATGTAGAGAAACAATTATTTCTTTCAGATCCTCAGAGAGTTCTTTGCCATGAGGTGACATGTTTAACACTGTTATACAAGCTGTACACTCACTACTTTACATTGTAGCAAAGTGTCATTTCTTCAGAGTTGTCACATGAAAAGATATAATTAAAATATTTACAAAAATGTGACGGGGTGTACTCACTTTTGTGAGACACTGTATAATATACATATATATATATATATATACACACAATATATATATATATATATATATATATATATATATAGCGCTGGTAGATTTTTGATCTACCGCTAATAGGTAAATTAAGTGGGTCGCTTATTATAGGAAGTTAGATTTGCCTCTGTTCCAGCTTGGCTGACGTTGCGTGTAGTTCCACACTGTGTCGGTGGGTGTCGTTGTCTCCATTGGCTGGTGTTGGAAAAGCAACGTGTTAAAGCGTATGAGTGCTCCTCTGTCCCGAAGATAACTCGGTGGAGGTGGTCCTCCGAGTTACATTCTGGGAGAGGGTATTTATGGGACAGACGCCATGTTTAGAGGTTCATTTTCAGCCACCTGCTGGCCCTCCTGGCCGACAGGTTTGTGTTAAGAGTACCACCTCGTGGTCCTCCCGTCTGGAGGCCCACATCGCTGCGGCGTGTGGGTGGGCCCAGAAGCCTGTCTGGGGCCTACCACAGCAGCAGAGGAATGGTCCTGAGCTGTCTATCCTGAGTGAAGAAGCTGGACAACCGAGAAGATCCCAGGGGAGGACCCGTCATGGAAGGATCATGCAGAGTGCTGGTCTGGAGAAGGGCCTGGTGACTTGGTTGGAGGACACATCCTGAAGTAGTCTTACTGCATAGTACTGCCCGGTTGGCTTAAAGGTTCAAGTACTGTGTCTGACATTCATCGCAAACCAATACATCCTGTGGCAGAGGATCGTAAGGGTTTTATTCCAAACAAGTCTGTGGCAGAGACTTTTGTTCATGCTACGTACTGGCTGCTAGACAAGTGAGAGAGGTCTATCCAGGTGGGCAAAGATTGAATCCCACAAGGGGACTGTATTCAATTACAAGTGTTTAATTCCGGAGAATGTTCTAAAGAATACTAAGGAAAGGTATTTGAGCTTCCCTGCAGCTTTCCTTCTGCCTCTTTCCTTCTACTTGCTTTATTTGTTCATTAAAGCATTGGAAAACCTACTCAAGTGTTTGGTGCTTATATCGTCCAGAGGTAAACTCAACGGAACCCTAGACCCGGTGCCGGTGAAACAGAGGTAACGAGAGTGAAGGTAACAGCCCGCTTTAAACCAGCAACTCCACCGAGAGTTATGCCGCGTACACACGGTCGGACTTTCTGGGAAACTAGGTCCGACGTACTTGCCGCCAGACTTCCGGCGGACTACCGCCGGACTTTCTGAACGGACGGACTTGCCGGAATCCGGTCTTCCCGATGGACTTCCGCCGGACTTTCAGAATGAACGGACTTTCCCACACACGGACAAGTCCGTTCATTTTGAACGTGACTTGGGTACGATGGGACTAGAAAAGGAAGTCAATCTCGCCGCTTCTATCGGCGAGATTGAAACCTTGCGAGCCCCGTCGCAGCCCCGTCGAGTTGACCACGCCCCCTAAAACGTCACAGTCCCAGCATGCCCAGGGACTGTGACATCATAGGGGGCGGGGTCTCCGCCTATATAAGTCACAACGGAGCCCTCAGTGAGCAGTCCAGCCGGAGAGAGCGTTGTGTCAACATCTGGAGAAGAGAAGAGAAGACAAGAAGCCCAGAAGTCCGTACCTCCGCTGGCAAGAGAGCTACCTGAACACAGCGGAGGAGCCGGCCGAAGAACTGGAACACCGGGAGAAGAACCGGAGAGAGCGGAGAAGAACCAACCGGACACCGGGAGAAGATGAACCGGAGGGCCCCCCGAAGCCGGAAGAAGACCCCCGAAGCCGGAGGAAGATCCCCCCCCGGAGCTGTTTAATAAATTATTTTAAAAACCTGTGTAGTGTGTTTTATTATTGACACTTTTTCCCTAGGTGAATGGGTAGGGGTACCATGTACCCCATACTCATTCACATAGGGTGGGGGGCCGGTATCTGGGGGCCCTCTTATTATAGGGGGCTCCCGGATTCCGATAAGCCCCCCGCCCGCAGACCCCGACAACCAACGGCCAGGGTTGTCGGGAAGAGGCCCTTGTCCTCATCAACATGGGGACAAGGTGCTTTGTGGTGGGGGGGCACCGCAGGGCGCCCCCTCCCCCAAAGCACTCCCCCGTGTTGAGGGCATGCGGCCTGGTACGGTTCAGGAGGGGGGGACGCTCGCTCGTCCCCACCCCCTTTCCTGACCGGCTGGGCTGCGTGCTCGGATCGGGGTCTGGTATGGATTTTGGGGGGACCCCCATGCCGTTTTTTCGGCGTAGGGGGTTCCCCTTAAATTTCCATACCAGACCTAAGATCCTGGGATTCCCCCCGCGCTCGCCGCAATAGGAAAATTTTTTTTTCCTATTGTAGCGAGCGCGAGATGCAGTACCCTGCTCCTCCGTCGTATCTGGTCCGTCGGACCAGGATATAGACGAACGGGCTTTCCGTCAGGAACTGAGTCCGGCGGAGTTACGACGTAAAGATTTGAAGCAAGTTTCAAATCTAAAGTACGTCCGATTTCCGACCGAAACGGTCCGTCGGAAGTCCGATGGAGACCACACACGGTCGGATTGTCCGCCGGATTTAGTCCGGCGGCGTCTGTCGGACTTTTGTAGGTGAAAAGTCCGACCGTGTGTACACGGCATTAGTGCTACATATATATATATATATATACAGTGTAAATCGTGTACAGCATGCAATAAAAAGGTGTCCTTATTATCTACTGTAAAAAAACACCAGTTTGCCAAAATAGAGTTGAGCCAACAGACCAGAGTTTGTACAACTAAAGGAACACCCAGTGCACAAATACGAGGGGCCGCTTACCAGATGGTGAACTAGTGAGGACATAAATAATAACAGGGTTGCAACCTCTGTATGACCCGGGGTATAAATTGAATGAACCTACAGGGGTTCCTGCTCACCAGAGAGACGACCAGAGATAGCCCAAACAAAGCACTGGCAGAGTACCACGATCCCGTCCTGACAGGTCCTCGCAGGCTCAGATGGGTGTATATATTAGAGAGGAGAAGCAGCCAATGGTGTGATAACGTACAACTCCAATTTATTAAAAAAAGCAAGCACTTACATATAGGAATACGAATAACAGCGATGCCGGCCGGCACTCAAACAGCTCCCGTCCACTCAGAGCAAAGCGTGGTGACGTCAGCACGTCCCTCCCACAGTAGATAATAAGGACACCTTTTTATTGCATGCTGTACACGATTTACATTTTTTTGGGCGTCCCTGTACTGGCTATACATCCAGGGTGCCTGCATGATAATTTGGTTTTATGATTATATGTGTGAACACACCCCCTTCTTCTCTGATGAAATATATTTATGTCAGTATCACACTATGGTCTTTTTTATTTGATTTAACCCTATGTGGATTCGTTCTGCTGTTTGAGCGCAAAGGATCTTGTCCATTTGAAGTGCTCCCAAAGGCCCGGGCTGGGTTTTAAGCCATCTGCCTGGTTTGGCTTACATTCTGGTAAGCAGTTCACCACACAGTCACTTTTATTTTTTTCACTTCATCACACAGAAGGATTTTGGACTTTACTGTTTATTATCACAGACTTTTATTGGACTCACTCTAGCGCGGTTTATCTGTTTATATATTTTGTTGGTGGGCCCCACTTATAACCGCAGCTTTTTGAATTTTGTTATGATACCTGCATAAGGTGTCCTCTCACTTTTATTCATTTCTACACTGGTATTACCATAGACTATAATTTTTGTTTTATCCAAGCGCAATTTTGTTTGTTTCTTATATATACAGTGGCTTGCGAAAGTATTCGGCCCCCTTGAACTTTTCAACCTTTTGCCACATTTCAGGCTTCAAACATAAAGATATAAAATTTAAATTTTTTGTGAAGAATCACCAACAAGTGGGACACAATTGTGAAGTGGAACGAAATCTATTGGATATTTTAAACTTTTTTAGCAATTAAAAAACTGAAAAGTGGTGCGTGCAAAATTATTCGGCCCCTTTACTTTCAGTGCAGAAAACTGACTCCAGAAGTTCAGCGAGGATCTCTGAATGATCCAATGTTGTCCTAAATGACTGATGGTGATAAATAGAATCCACCTGTGTGTAATCAAGTCTCTGTATAAATGCACCTGCTCTGTGATAGTCTCAGGGTTCTGTTGAAAGCGCAGAGAGCATCATGAAGACCAAGGAACACACCAGGCAGGTCCGTAATACTGTTGTGGAGAAGTTTAAAGCTGGATTTGGATACAAAAAGATTTCCCAAGCTTTAAACATCCCAAGGAGCACTGTGCAAGCGATCATTTTGAAATGGAAGGAGTATCAGACCACTGCAAATCTACCAAGACCTGGCTGTCCCTCTAAACTTTCAGCTCAGACAAGGAGAAGACTGATCAGAGATGCAGCCAAGAGGCCCATGATCACTCTGGATGAACTGCAGAGAACTACAGCTGAGGTGGGAGAGTCTGTCCATAGGACAACAATCAGTCGTACACTGCACAAATCTGGCCTTTATGGAAGAGTGGCAAGAAGAAAGCCATTTCTCAAAGATATCCATAAAAAGTCTTGTCTAAAGTTTGCCACAAGCCACCTGGGAGACACACCAAACATGTGGAAGAAGGTGCTCTGGTCCGATGAAACCAAAATCAAACTTTTTGGCCACAATGCAAAACGATATGTTTGGCGTAAAAGCAACACAGCTCATCACCCTCAACACACCATCCCCACTGTCAAACATGGTGGTGGCAGCATCATGGTTTGGGCCTGCTTTTCTTCAGCAGGGACAGGGAAGATGGTTAAAATTGAGGGGAAGATGGATGCAGCCAAATACAGGACCATTCTGGATGAAAACCTGTTGGAGTCTGCAAAAGACATGAAACTGGGACGGAGATTTATCTTCCAACAAGACAATGATCCCAAACATACAGCAAAATCTACAAAGGAATGGTTCACAAATAAACGTATCCACATGTTAGAATGGCCAAGTCAAAGTCCAGACCTGAATCCAATCGAGAATCTGTGGAAAGAGCTGAAAACTGCTGTTCACAAACGCTCTCCATCCAACCTCACTGAGCTCGAGCTGTTTTGCAAGGAAGAATGGGCAAGAATTTCAGTCTCTCGATGTGCAAAACTGATAGAGACATACCCCAAGCGACTTGCAGCTGTAATCGCAGCAAAAGGTGGCTCTACAAAGTATTAACGCAAGGGGGCCGAATAATTTTGCACGCCCCACTTTTCATTTTTTTATTAGTTAAAAAAGTTTCAACAATCCAATAGATTTCGTTCCACTTCACAATTGTGTCCCACTTGTTGGTGATTCTTCACAAAAAATAAAAATTTTATATCTTTATGTTTGAAGCCTGAAATGTGGCAAAAGGTTGAAAAGTTCAAGGGGGCCGAATACTTTCGCAAGCCACTGTATATATATATATATATATATATATATATATATATATATATATATATATATATACTTTTTTGTATATTATTTAAAAGTCCAAAAATCCCCCCCCCCCCCCCTTTATTCTTGTATAAATGTCAAAGGGATTACAGGGATGGTAATATGTATCCTAAGTAGATTGATGTAAAGAGATCCATGCTCTTTGTATCAAAAAAATTAAATAAAACTGTCCTCAAAATAGTTTTAAGAAAGAAGACATGGCAGAAAATCCTTTTATGGATCTTATACAGAAAGTTGAGTTTAAATCTCTCTGAAACATTTGTTTTACTGTATAATTTGAAAATATAATTTAAATTAACTATACATTATAGATGGGAATAAACATTAAAAGTTAATAGATTTTCAAAAGTTTTTTTTCTTCCCACTTTAAACTGTTAAGTGAGCTAGTGAAGTCTCCTAATATGAAGCCTTTGGAAAGAGGTACTCATAGAGCTCCTGCTGTGCCTCTTCATTCTTCTGTGCTGACAGCCCCGCACTCCATGGGGAATACTTGGGATCTCATTGTACAACTGGAATATAGAGCCGTATTGCTGCTGGAACATGTCTAATCTCTTTAGCTTATTTATGAAATAAAACAGAACAATAGCTGTAGCCATGCTTGATATTCTGTTTATCAGGAGCCTCCCTACATACAGTTATTTCATTTAAATTTTATTACAAAAAAATATTAAGTGAAATGCACTTAGAGTCAAAATGCAACCCCCTCTTTCCCTATGAGAGCACTTATGTAGACTTAATAAAATAAATTATGTTTTTCAAGGTGTCTTTGGTCTGGTCCGGCGATTTCACAGGTCTTCTTTGCCCTCTCTTTCCTCTCAGTCGGCAGATCCTGAATGCGGCAGACCTCTGCGCTACATAACGATGTCAAGGATCCATACATGCTGGGGGATCCACTTCAAGTTTTATGACCCAAACCTAAATGAGGCTCTAAAGCATATTTAAAGGCATAATACAAGGGCTGTACCAAAAGTAATGCAGAAGCAGGTATAACTTTTTTATTGACTTGCATAGATCATTAAAATTTCAGTGTTGGTAGAGCTGGTAGAGTAACTTTTCCTCTATAGTAACTTTTTTATGCTGTCATTGAGTTCTTGACAAAGGAGAAGTGCAAGCAGTCCAACATTGATGGTCTCCCATTGCGTGTTTAGTCTTCAATGCTGGTTTCCCCTTCTTTAAACTTCTTTATCCAACTGTGAACATTGCTCATCTCAATAAAAAAAGTGTGTATTCCGTGGCACCATAAGTTATTGTCCTCCATCCCAATATATAGACAGAACAAGAGGAAACATTGCGCATGTCAATTGTGTCATCTCCATAAGCATTCTGTAGCCTACTTTGGATGTTGGACATCCTACACCCCTCCCTTGTCAAGAACCCAATGACGGCATATTTCTTTTGCTTGGGATCCATTATTTACTCGCAATAGAAAAAAGAAGCATTACTATAGAGGAAGAGTTATTCTACCATCATAACCTATGTAAATTATTGCAAAGGTTATTACCATGTTTGCATTACTTTTGGTACAGCCCTAGTATTTATTTATTTATTTATTTATTTTCCTTTTAGATGGAGTAGAGAATCATTAAAATCCCTGTTTTGTTCTTTTCCCCATTAAAGAAGTCACCCCTCATCTCCTGTTTTATAGACCAGTGGTTCTCAACCTCATTGATACCAGGGCCTGGTAAATTCTTCCAAAACCTTTCATACCCCAAGGCTAAAAAATAAAGTTTTTTATATTTGCATGATAAAAGTATGGGAAAACATGTATTGAAAATCTGAAAGGTTCTGAATTTGGCTGAGTGTTAGTTTAGGGGATGGGGTTTCTGGAAAGGGCTGGTGAGGGCTCTGTGGAACACTGTAGTAGGTTGGGGGTACTGTAGAGGGCTGAAGGCTTGGCAGCAGGCTGGGGGGCATTGTGGAATCTGAGGGCTCTCAGGTGGCCTGGGGTACACTGTGGGCCACTATGGGAGGTTGGGGGACACTATGGGAGTTGGGAGGCACTATGGGAAGTTAAGGAATCTGCAGCTGGCTGAAGGCCCCAGAGAGGGAAGCTGCAGCCTGGAAGTAGGCCACAGCCCGGTGGTTGGGAACCAATGCTATAGAAGCAACTGGAAGTGACAGGAAATTTCTCTAAGGCGAGGGAAGTCCCTTATTACACAGTCATCCGTACAAGAGTGTCTTTTGAAAGATTTTATCTCTTATTTGTTCTCGGGACAGCTCAAAGTTTTGTACTTTCTCTAATTTTCAGGCTTGTTGTCCATAGTCAACAGGCTGAATACAGAGAGTAAAGGTCCCCAGTGAGGACACAGACAGCAATACAAATTGTCTCTAACCGTTCACTGCCCTTCGCTATACAAGGCCACACACTGATGACATCGCTCTTCGTAAAATGCTTTATTTGGCCAGAACACATACATGGAGAGTCCCCATCCCTCTTTGTCGCATTTCACCCTTATGGGCTTAATCATAGAGATTTATGGAGCACTGGCTATTTTTCCCACATGTTTACTATGACACCACTGATGACGTTAAAGGTATCAGCATTGGATGGATTGGTAGGGAGAGTCATGCTCTCTAGTTGTCCTGATCACAAATGCCACCTTGGAATAAAGTGAAGGTAAATACAAAATTTTGAGTTGCTACCAGAACAGGAATAGAGGGGAAATTTTCCAATGGGGCACTTGTTCCTCTTTCAAAGAAGGGGTACCCCACACATTGCTTAGATATCCTCTCACCGTCTGTTGTGTCTACAGGACAGAAAGTGAAGGATAATCTTCATAATAATAAATAAATGACAAAAAAAACACCTCCCCTACACTATCAAAAATGGAAAAAAAAAAGTTTTGGCTTTAGACAAGCTTTAATTGCAAACTTGCACTCTCAGAACCCTTACCCCTACAGTTGATCCAGAGGAAGGAAAAAAAAACCTTTATAAAGCATAGAACAGTTTGCTCTTACAGGGAAACATTTTTGTTCTGGATCCCCTAGGCAATTAGATACCCCCTGGATCCACAGTCTATAGTGTCATATCTTATAAATATTAATAACTGTGCATTAGTAACTTTACTAGGAACCCCCACAAGGATATTTGAAAGCAAGTGCATGACATTGTCCAATTAACATTTACTGGTTCATCTATGCTAGTGACAGATGATGTATAGAACAAGAGCTGCATATACAGTATATCTATTTTTTTTTGTATAGTAGAATGGTTAAATCCAATTTTTATATTTTTGCTGTGCAGAGAGATTTCCCTATACAGTACTTCTTGCTCCGAAGACAAAACAAAAAGTAGGAGGAAATCTATGTCTCCAAAATTAAAATATATCTAAAATGAGCAGGGCTCTCTGATTCCTATTGTATTAAAGTGTATTTTAGTTGTACGGTCTACCCTCAAGTTGTAAAGCGCTGCATAAACTGTCAGCGCTATACAAATACTGTATAATAATAATAAATCCAAGAAAAATGTTTACTACTGTATATTACAGCTTACCAGTCCAACTTACCAGTTGCTGATCCCCCACTCAGTAGTAACCCCCAGCTCTGCTGATCCTCTGCTCAGTAGTAACCCCCAGCTCTGCTGATCCTCTGCTCAGTAGTAACTCCCAGCTCTGCTGATCCCCTGCTCAGTAGTAACTCCCAGCTCTGCTGATCCTCTGCTCAGTAGTAACTCCCAGCTCTGCTGATCCCCTGCTCAGTAGTAATCCCCAGCTCTGCTGATCCTCTGGTTTTTCTAACCTCCTCTCTGTCAGGTCTGCCAGGAGATTCTAACCGTCCCTCCGGTTTCCTGACCGGTAGTCTTCTTATCCCAGTATTAGGTGGAGGGATGGACGAGATCCTGCAGCTAGAAATATGGGACCACAATAGAAAGTGCAATAGGCTATATCAAGGAACAATAACAAGCAACTCACAGTTAGTAGTAGTTAGTAGTTAGGAAGGGCTATCCAAGAGTGGTCAGTCAGCAAACCAAGGTAGCAGTCCAAGGGGGTAAACCAGGAGGCAGCATCGGGAGGTGAGTCGGTAACAACGATCAGCAAAATCCAAAGGAGTAGTCCAAGAGGTGAAGTCGGGAACAAGCAGAAGTCGGCAACCAAGAATACAGTATGTTAAACATCAACAGCAGAAAACAGAACCTATACTAGGGCAAGGACAGGAAGGGGAAGTGATGATTTATAGGTCACTAGATCAGGTAACTGCCTACAGTTGGTCACTGGGTGGAGCCAGGGTCCATAATCAAAGAGCAGGGAATAACAAGAGCTCTACACTGATGGGAGCTCCCCAGTGGCTAAGGCAGTAGGAAACCACCAGGTCCCCAGATTGAATCCTAGACACGGGGTGACAGTACCCCCCACACAAAAATGCCCCCCGACCTATTTGGGTATGGATGAGTGCCTATCGTAGAATGACTTGACCAGCCGTGGGGCATGAGCAGGCACCAAGTCCTTTCTGCAATTGAGTAGCCCTTCCAGTCCACTAGATACTGCAATTGTCTACCCCTACGTCGGGAATACAGAATTTTACTAACTTCATACTCCTGATGGTCATCCACTGAGACTCGGAAAGGACGTCTAGAGGGTAGCGAGAACCTATTCTTGACAAAGGGCTTATGCATGGATACATGAAACGTATTGGGAATTTGAAGGTGCGGGGGCAAGCGTAGTTTATAAGCCACCGGGTTGACCTGACAAAGAATACGAAAAGGTCCTATAAATCTAGGGTCTAACTTGGGAGAGGGTTGCCGCAGTTTAATGTTCTTGGTGGACAACCATACCAGCTGATTGAGATGATAGCGGGGTGCAGGTTTTCTACGACGGTCTGCATACACCTTGTATCTGTGTACCGACTGAAGCAGAACCTGTCTTATGTTTCTCCAGTGCTTAGTTAACCTTGACACCATGTTGGCTGCCGCAGGTACCTCTACCAGAGAAGACTGGAAGGGAAGAACCCTGGGATGATATCCAAAGGCAGCTTGGAAGGGAGAACCTCTTAGAGAAGAGTGCCACTGCGAATTGTACGCTAATTCAGCTAGAGGTAACATCTCGCTCCAGTTGTCATGTTCAGCATTGATATAAGCCCGTAGATAGATCTCCAAATCTTGATTGACCCTTTGCGTCTGGCCATTAGATTGGGGGTGGTATCCCAAAGACAGGGAATTCTTGATCCCCAGATGTTTGCAAACAGCCCTCCAGAACTATGATATAAATTGTGGGCCTCTTTCGCTAACAATATTGACAGAAATGCCGTGTAAACGGATGACATTTTCAACAAAGGATAGAGCTAAGCTAGGGGCAGAAGGTAGTGTGGGCATAGGAATGAAGTGGGCTAACTTAGAAAATCGATCTACTACAACCCAAATGACGTAGGTGAATATGATATTCATCAGTTCATCACCTGTGACACAAGATATGTCACCTACCTCTTGATGTGCCCCTGTAATTTCCAATTTGTGGACAGAACTACCAGGACCATGGCTATAAGGGTGGAGGAGCATATAAAAAACATCAAAAAAGGGTTTCAGTACCATAGTGTGTCCAACCACTTTAGGTTGGTACATAATAAAGACCCCTCCCTACTCAGATTTTGGGGTATTGATAGGGTTCGCCAGCATTGGAGATGTACAGACATGGCAAAGAAGGTGTCCCAAATGGAGACGCAATGGATATTTAGACTCCAATCTTTGCAGCCTAGGGGGTTGAATATTGATATCGATCTGAAGTGTTTTTTGACTGACTATTGAGGACTGTTCTACTATGGGCCATCCATCACATTTTTTGGTGGGTGGAGTATAGCATTTTATCTTTTAAAATCTATTTATATGGGGTGACTCTTTCCAGGTTTTCTTCTCCTTTTTCTTCTTTTTTCTTTTTTGCTAGTTCATCTAGCTTGTACACATGAATTTATAGTATTTTATAAAATATGTATTTTTTATAGAATATTTTTTCATATATAATTTTATTTTTCCAATTTATTTAAGTTTTGGCCATGCATACATTTTGTTTCAGGCCTTTTTAGATATTGACCACTAGATGGCGTTGCTCTGTGGTGTTTTTTTCATTATAGGCTATGTTGCATGCATCTAGGTTCCACATTTATTATGCCTGGCCACTAGATGGTGCCAGTTTACATGGTTCCTGTTTTGTATTTTTTTTTATCATGTCACTATTTTCTTTATGTGATTTAGCTATGACATTTTATCAATTTGCAATGTTTTTAATGTGTCTTTTGAGTTTTTACATGTTGATATCAGGTTGGGTTATGCTGTATGGTGGGAACAGTGTGTGTAAGTCGTCATCCCCCAGAGGGAGATTTTGCATTACATTTTTGTCTTCGCCTCCATTTTGGAGGAGTCCCACCAACAGCACCCTTCCCATTCACTTTTAAGCAAGCTAGGAGTGGTGCAACATCACTCCCTGAAGAAGCTAATACAGCGAAACATAAGTCGGAGCAGAGTTGCCGCCATTCCAGGTTCTGATCCCACATCCTATCTAGGCTTGGCCTTAGGAGAGACGCGGACTTCACGATATCCCTTTAGGACTAGCCGACTTGCAAATGCTGATTACAACTGATGCCCAGATTAGCACTGTAACATGTGAGTGTAATCGCCATTTGTTGTTGTCATTTGCTTTTATCTATTAAAAATACTACACTATGAGACCTTCCTCTATGTCTCTTTTGGAGTCATTTTTCCCATCCTGGTTTCATCTCAAGGGGCCTGTGGAGTGGAACTGTGCTGTCAGTGGAATCAATTGGTATTCCAGAAGTGCTGTTTGTCCTTCCTGTAAAAAGGGTCATAATTCTCTGGTGAGTGGCCACCCATCTCTTGAGTACTTGTGGTGAAGAACTAGGAATCCGATTTTGAGCATCAAAATTTGGTGTTGGGATTTATCATATAAGGACTTTTAGCTTGCTATTTATTTGTATTTGCATTTTTGATTCACTGAACATCACTAACGCCTCATTCTTTAATATGGTGTTGATTTCTTGAGAAGAAGGCGACCGGATGAAGTTTATTGGAAGTAGGATCTCGTTGAGATAACACTGCTCCGGAGCCTACTTCGGAGGCATCAATCTCCAAGAAAAACTGAGCAGAAGGCTGAGGGTGGCGGAGTACAGGAGCGGAGCAGAAGGCAGACTTTAGGAGATCGCTCTCCTCCAGAGCTTCTGGAGACCACAGAGAGCAGTTGGTTCCTTTCTTAGTGAGAGCAGTGATGGGAGCCAAAATTCCTGATAAATTTCCGGTAGTAATTACAGAATCCAATAATTTGCTGAATTTCCTTTAAAGTGGTAGGTCTGGGCCATAGTAAGATGGCATCGAGCTTCTTGGAATCCATCTGGAATCCTTCGGACGAGATTATATACCAAAAGAAAGGTATTTCCGGTAGTTCAAAGGAGCACTTGGAAAGTCTGGTGTGCAACCCATGATCTCTTAAACGTTGGAGAACAGTGCGTACATGGCAACGATGATGCTATAAATCCTTAGAGTGAATGAGTATATCGTCCAAGTAAACGACAACAAAAGTGTCGAGTAGATCCCTGAAAATGTCATTTATGAACTATTGGAACACAGCGGGGGCATTGCAAAGACCAAATGGCATCACGCGACACTCATAATGCCCCCTACGAGTATTGAAAGCTGTCTTCTATTCATGTCCTGCTTTGATTCTGATGAGATTGTAGGCAGAACAAAGGTCCAGTTTGGTAAAGATCTTAGATCCTTGAACAGGGTCAAACAGCTCAGTAATTAAAGGGAGAGGATACCGATTGCTTACTGTAATTCGATTAAGAGCCCTGAATTTGATGCAGGGCCTAAGTCCTCCATCTTTTTTCTCAACAAAAAAGAACCCTGCCCTCACAGGAGAAGAGGAAGGCAGAATAATACCCTTCTTTAGATTGTCTTCGATGTACTCTTCCATTGCCTTAGTCTCCGCAAGGCTGAGAGAATAGGTTCTCCCCTTAGGTAGGGGAGCACCGGGTAGCAATTCAATAGCGCAGTCATAAGGGCGGTGGGGAGGGAGGACCTCCGCTTCTTTTTCAGAAAATACGTCAGAAAAATTGGCATAGGCATCAGGTAATTCGGGATCAGTAGACACCATATAAATGGACACTTTATTACCATGTGTGATATCTGCTAGTTTCTCCTGCTCCAGTTCCCCAGCTCTGCTATTCCTTTGACACTCTGTCCTCAGTCTCCAATTCACATTCCACTATAACGTTCCCATGTTGCACACCACGTGTTTGTTGCTTCTCTCCAGTCCGGACTCTACTCACCTTCCTGCTGCTCCACACTGCACACCAGATGTGACGTCTGCACCAGACACTCCCAGAATATACACACATGAACCGGATTACTTATTTTCAGTTCGCTTGTTGGCTTCCCAGTGCATCCTGGGATATCTCATACAGTACCTGCAATATCTCTAAAACAAAGCAAAGCTAACTAAATGAAAGCATCTCAAAAGCTGCAGGTATTGTAAGCGAGCATTTTCATAGACTTCTATGGTGGCTTTGGAGATGCTTTGAAGCACCAAGAAAGCGGCGTAGGGTATAATTTTTGAAGCAAAGCTCCCTTCCTCCCTGCGCACCGCGGCACCGGAAGGGAGATCACCTCTCCCCCCTCCCTCCCGGCAATGGGTGCCAGGCTGTGAAGCCACAGTCGGGCGCCCACAGTTACAATGCTGGCGCCACAGAGAGGAGGGGGAGACGAGCGGGGCTTCATTCACCCGCGTCGCTGGACCCTGGGACAGGTAAGTGTCCGATTATTAAAAGTCAGCAGCTGCAGTATTTGTAGCTGCTGACTTTTAATTTTTTTTTTTTTTTTTTTAAAGCAGAACTCCGCTTTAAATGTTGGGGTTCTCAACACTTTCTATCCCAATGATAATGGTGACCAGGAAAAAATTGGGTGAATCTTCCTTGAGGGAACACAGACAGCAAGAAATACCCAACAGTTATCCTAAATTCTTACCCACTCTTTAAAAATGGAAAAAAAAAAATGGCTTTAGATATGGTTGAAGTTAAGTGCGGGAGATGAATCATTGAATTAACCAACATGTGGCTTACCTCTGGAGTTTGAAGGTTATATTCTGCAGCTGCTTCTCTTGATGCTACTTCACCTAAATGCCATACATTTGAAATAACAAAGGCCGGCATGCACTTAGGTTTGTACTAGCAAAGCAAATGTACTTAGTACTTGGGTAAAAATATCTGGATGTCTAGAATAAAAAGACATTTTTCTTTCTTGATAGAATTGTAGTGCACATATCTTATATAACAGCTCAATGTTCAGACATTCCATGTCCCAGCCGTTTCTGAAAATAGATGAAGATGGTAACGTTTTGTTAAGTAGCTGTGTTATCCTATATAATCATTTAATCAAAATGCATTGTGTTCTTTTCAAGGTAAACTTCAACTGCATTCAAAGTAACAATAAAAGTTTATGGTTTTTTTTTTTTTTGTAGTCTTAGCAGCTGCAGTCCATGTTACTGACGTAAACGAGGCCTTACTGACGTTTTACAAGGGGGAAACAAAATATAATTTCCAATTGCCAGTAAATGACATTTCCCAGCTGCTTACTTCTGTTTTTAAAAAAAAATGGCTGGGGATTCACTTCATCTTCACTAGTCACTTATCCTAGATGGGGGTCGGGTAAAAATGTTAAAAGAACTGCATGGGCATGGGCCGGGTAAAAATTGGGAAAGAATAGCATGGGCACCGTAAATTCCATAAACGAGCATGTAAAGGAGGCTTGTCGATTGGTGAGACTACGTCTCAAGACACCTGCAACCTGCAACCTGATGTTTAGGGGATCAGATGATATCCCGAATGACTGACGCGTTTCAAGGGCGCACCCTTTTACCTCGATTGACCGCTTAGGCTCTGAGGAAAAGGGTGCTCCCTTGAAACGCAACAGCCATATCATCTGATCCCCTGGACATCAGGTCCGGGTTGCAGGTGTCTTGAGACGTAGTCTCACCAATTGTACAAGCCTCCTTTACATGCTCGTTTGTGAGTATAAACATTGTTTTTATGCTTTTAATAAAATTCTACCATTGGTAATGCACAAAGGCAGTGTGCCCTCCTTCTTGCTTTTTTGCTTTAGTTTCAAGAATACCCATTGTTCTGAGGAGGGCTGCAAGACTGCAGGCACGGTCTAAATCGAAAGAGTTGGTCGCACCAATTAATTATAGACTAATCACCCAAGCGCAGGAGATTATTATTGTTTTTTTTTACCCTAAATTCTATACCAGACTCTTCTGGTTTAGTATATATTTTAAAATGTTACTAAACTCAGGACCCTGCGTTCACTATATCTGCCTCAATCTTGTCCCCCCCTTTCCCAACCCACCAGGCTGTATGTTTGGATGAGTACGGATTTTGAGAGGGGCTCCAAACTTGTTTTCAGAGTGGGGTTGTCCCCATAGGTGTGCGCAGCCTAATACATTAGGGTGTGCACCCAAAAGCTCAAACAGTCAGTAGAGCAGTGGACGGTGTCAGTAGGGCAGAGATTGGTATCACTAGGGCAGTGGATGGTGTCAGTAGTTTTTATTTTTATTTTTTACAATTTTATTTTTTGTATTTTTTTACATTTTTTTTTAGGAGCCGTTTTAGGGGGCTTTGGTGAAATATCAGGGGTTTAAACAGGGGAAATCTGTACCATACAAGGTGATTAGGGTGTGCCCAGGCACACCTGGCATACCCTGTGCGCACGCCTATGCTTGTCCCTTAAAGTGTTACTAAACCCACAACAGTAAAATCAGTCTGTACAGTATATGCAGTAAAGCATGCGTGTTATACTTACTGTGGAACTTAAGGGGTTAATCCTCTGCATTATTTTAAAAAGGCTGTTTGATCCTGTCTTCTCTGATCCTCTCCTTCTTTTACTGTCCCCAATCCATCTCCTGATAAAACAGGGCCTTGGAGGCACTCTGCACATGCTCAGTTTGGTGTGTATTGATAGAGAGTTTTTTTTTTTTGTGGGAGGGTGCATGTGATTGGCACAGGGCCAATCAGCACTGTCCAGACAGAGGGTCAGGGGTCATGCAGCCTCAGAGGACAGTCAGAGGAGAATGAAAACTCCTCCCACAAGTTTTAACCAGACACTGATAGATTTCTGGGTCCGGCGGAGTTACGACGTAAAGATTTGAAGCATGTTCCAAATCTAAAGTCCATCAGATTTGCGACTGGAAAAGTCCGCTGAAGGTCCGGTGAAGCCCACACACGATCGGATTGTTCGCCGGATTTGGTCCGTCGGCGTCCGACCGTGTGCATGTCCCATTATATTCTTATTCTCCTATTATGGTTATGGGCTCTACCCCATTTCTACATATCTACTCACATTGATATGGTTATATATCCTTCATTCTATTTCACATAATCTAGAAGTCTCATTAACCTTGATATGAAGATTTCACACTCCATGGGGGATTGTAGTCGCGTTCCTGGCTTTTCCTATTGGATCCCTTCCTCAGCTCCCGGGCCAGACATTATTAGCCGGTCCCTGGCCCACTTTATCGCACGTTTAAGCTCATACGTGAGTATTTTTAGGAATGGCCAGCTATCTTTCATCTATTTCAAGCTCCCTATGTTGGTTGATACATCAGATTATAATGGTCACACCCCCCCCCCTTTTTTTTTTGCCTCTCCCTCTCTCTCTCTCTGCCCCCCTTTGTATAAATTGTATAAATTGTAAAAGTTGGATGTCGGGAGTGGGGAATTTCAGAGTAAGAAGTATAGACCTAATAAGGTATGAATTTTTTATACTTCAGGAATGTTAAATGTTAAATCTTTTGTGTTATGTAAACATGTAATGTTTTGACTCTCAGGGAACTGGGGGTGATATACCTTGTTGTAATTGTAAGGCTTGTGAATCTCTGGACTGTACGCTGTCAATTTTCAATAAAGAATTTTTTCTGGATTAAAAAAAAAAAAACATGTAATGTTTATGGATGTATTTTTTTTATATGTTGAGTCCTTTTGAATGTTATGTCTTTTAAAAAAATTAAATAAAAATGAGTTGGACAGACTATAATGGTCATTTGTCCCCTTTTAGAACATGGATGCACTGCTCCTGAGGAGTGGATGAAGTCCACGAAACGCGTCGAGCATATCTTGATGCATCCACTGTACATCTACACCTTAGATGGTTTTACCAATTTATGTTTTTACCTGACTATTCTGCCAAAGTGTCCAATATGCATATTTCTTACTGTTATGTTCTATGTTACATAGTTACATAGTTACATAGTAGGCGAGGTTGAAAAAAGACACAAGTCCATCAAGTCCAACCTATGTGTGATTATGCGTCAGTATTACATTTTATATCCCTGTATGTTGCGTTCATTTAGGTGCTTATCTAATAGTTTCTTGAAACTATCGATGCTACCCGCTGAGACCACCGCCTGTGGAAGGGATTTCCACATCCTTGCCGCTCTTACAGTAAAGAACCCTCTACGTAGTTTAAGGTTAAACCTCTTTTCTTCTAATTTTAATGAGTGGCCACGAGTCTTGTTAAACTCTCTTTTGCGAAAAAGTTTTATTTCTATTGTAGGGTCACCAGTACGGTATTTGTAAATTGAAATCATATCCCCTCTCAAGCGTCTCTTCTCCAGAGAGAATAAGTTCAGCGCTCGCAACCTTTCCTCATAACTAATATCCTCCAGACCCTTTATTAGCTTTGTTGCCCTTCTTTGTACTCGCTCCATTTCCAGTACATCCTTCCTGAGGACTGGTACCCAGAACTGGATGTTACTAACAATTTTCCCAATGTAATTTGACAACTTTACTATGCATGTTCTGCTGTATTATTGTCAAATTTGTTTATTGATTTTGAAAATATAAACATTGGTACAATTAACAAAATATTGATTACATTAAATAGTAGCATTAGTTGAATTTACATATCAGATCTTAGTATTTCTTGTAGTTACAAGCAATGAAAGACTTAAATAGGCTATATGTTTTAGAAAGACTAAGGTGTTACAATCAATTTTAACAATTATATATTCAAGAGCAACAAAAAAATGAAAAAGTTGTTAAACTTTTAACTTTGAGTAATATGTAATAAAGAAATAATATTAATTACTACGAGATTCAGTTATTTATAATAGGACATTAGAGCTTACTATCTATTATTCTATTATAATTGAACATTATAGAAGTGAATGTTTCGCTACCATTTCGTTATGTAAAAATAAATAGGAGAAGACAGGATAGAATAAGGAGAAAAGAAAAGAATTAAAGGAAAGTAAGGATAATAATAATAAAAAAAAAAAGTCTGGATTAGTAGAGGTTTCCGGGGATTTCTTAGTAACAATATGTACATAGTATCTTTTTTTTATTATTCAAAACAATGCTATATAGTTACCAAGGTCTTAGTAAAGAAGTGTCAAAATTAGGAGAAGGAAAGTGGGTCACCCAAGGACTTTACCTAGATCGGTGTTGCAGAGTGTCAGACTGACACCCCGCAACAACGATCGCCGCGATGCACGCCCCCGGGGGCGCGCAGCGGCTCGATATCCTGATCACGTCATATGACGTCTGGTCAGGGATATCAAACCACTTTGCCGCCGTCATTTTGTAATAGGGCAGGCGGCAAGTGGTTAAAGACTGGCTTTGCTGACATCCCTTCTGGCTTCGGATCCTGCTTGCTGCTCTATTACTTTGATCCCTGACTTCTGGCTTGGCTGACTATCCGTTCCGGTTACTGAACTTTGGCTATGTTTTGACTATGTTTGTTCTTTTTACTTTTAATTTTAAACAAGTGTGATTTAACTGTACTTCTGTCTCGGTCTGATTTCATGGTTTCTGACAGCAAACAAATGAGCAGGGGTAGTGGCTGACATCATTGACCAATGGGGCCAAACCAGGAGTTCACCCCTTATTGGCCAGTATACTGATAGCTTATATAGTAATTTATCCTAAAGATAGCATGTCGCCTAGCCAATTCAAGGCCTATTGGAACTCTTTCAAAGATGCCAATAATCCACAACAGTAACACAAATACCTCCTATTGCCAGTGGTGCCCTTTGTTGACTAGTAATGGCCTGATTCATTGGACTGGTGTTACAACAAGGGTGGAAGTCATGACCAAGTCACTACAAGTGACGTCCCCTAATTGTTTGCAGGTTTTCTTCAGCTCCTTGTAGAGACAACTTCTGTGATGGCCATTTGTCTTGTAGATGTAAAGAAGAGCGTCTCTAGGAGTTTTAGAAAATTAAATCTTAAGGAGGACCTCAGTTCTCTCTAATGCCAACTTATTTTGGCCCCACTCTCACTCTCTCAATAATGCAGATCCCAGAAGCAGACACCAAGCCGTTAAGACTTCATCAGATGATGAGGAGGGAAGGGTGTTTTTTAAAATTGTCAGTCTAAGTAGGAAAAGTCAGCCTAAGTAAGAAGAACATTAACTACTTCAGCCGCCGAAGAATTTACCCCCTTCCTGACCAGAGCACTTTTTGCGATTCGGCACTGCGTCGCTTTAACTGACAATTGCGCGGTCGTGTGACGTGGCTCCCAAACAAAATTGACGTCCTTTTTTTCCCACAAATAGAGCTTTCTTTTGGTGGTATTTGATCGCCTCTGTGGTTTTTATTTTTTGCGCTATAAACAAAAATAGAGCGACAATTTTGAAAAAAACGCATTATTTTTTACTTTTTGCTATAATAAATATCCCCCAAAAATATATAAAAAACTATTTTTTTCCTCAGTTTATGCACTGATTCCTGTGTAAATGACATTGGCAGTGAAGGGGTTAACCACTAGGTGGCAGTGTAGGGGTTAAGTGTGTCCTAGGGGCGTGTTTCTAACTGTGGGGGGGGGGGTGGCTACATGTTACACGTCACTGATCTCTGCTCCGATGACAGGGAGCAGAGATCGAGTGACACTGTCACTAGGCAGAACGGGGAGATGCTGTTTACATTAGCATCTCCCCGTTCTTCCTCCCTGTGAGGCGATCGCGGGTATCCCCGCGGCGATCGAGTCCGCGGGACCCGCGACCCGACTCACAGGGCTTGCCGCATGGCGCGCGCGCCGCCGGCGGTGCACGTGTGCCCGCTGGCCACCTCTTAAAGGGCAACGTACAGATACGTGGTTTTACCTGTACGAGCCCTTCTGCCGCAGTATATCGGCGCGAGGCGGTCGGCAAGCGGTTAAGGCCCCTTTCACACATGCGGACCGTTTGTCCGTTTTTGTATCTGTTGACCGATGAAAAATGGACAAACGGTCTGCATGTATCTCTATGGAAAAATGAATGTAAACAAATGATCATCCATTTACATCATTTTATATCCGCATCTGTCAACGTCCATTTTTTTAAACAGATTAAAGCTCTATTTTTGTTCAGTAAAAAAAAAACCTAATGGACGAAAAACGGATGTAGGCCCCTTTCACACGGGCGTTCCATTTGTCCGTTTTTCATCCATCTGTTGACAGATGAAAAATTGACATCAAAGCATCTCTATGGAAAAACAAATGTAAATGGATTTTTCTTCCGTTAACCGTCAACCCAGAGCACTGTGTGTGCATTACAGGCCTCCTCTGACCACCGGCATCCAGAGCACTGTGCATTACAGGCCATCGCTCAGACCTGAGACCACCATCCAACACTGTGCAGCATTACAGGCCTCCCCTTTCCCCCCGACATCCAGAGCACTGTGCATTACAGGCCATCCCTGAGACCTGAGAACACCATCCAGCACTTTGTAGCATTACAGGCCTCCTCAGACCACCATCCAGAGCATTGTGTGCATTACAGGCCTCCTCAGACCACCATACAGAGCACTGTGCAATGAATAACAGGCCTCCTCAGACCACTGTCCAGAGCACTGTGCAATGAATAACAGGCCTCCTCAGACCACTGTCCAGAGCACTGTGCAATGAATAACAGGCCTCCTCAGACCACTGTCCAGAGCACTGTGCAGCATTACAGTCTGTGAGTTTGTTCAAGCCTTAATACCATAAATAATAACATATTTTTTGACGTCACCGGAGCTCACGCCACAGAGTTGTGTTCCAAGCCGGCATTACATGCTATTTACCAAGAGTTTACTTGTGAATGTTATATATATATTTGTATTATAAAGTCTTTAATTAAAATGGAATTATGCTATGGATATCTCCTGATTCTCCCTACATGCCATCTCAAATGAGAAATTTATTATCCTGTTGGGACAAGGAGTCGAGATCCATTTGTCACAGGATTCTGAGGATTGTTTTCATACTGACAGGTGCAATATTCACCAGGAGTTGGTGAGCGAGGGCACATGAGGAGGGGAGCATGGCACCTTACTGCCCTTATCTGCACTGTACTATCACAATAACATTGGAGCACAAATTGCACTTTAGAAGATAACTTGATGTTATTCTGCACTTAGAAGATGGCACGACTATGCACTTTACTTATGAACTTTTATCTATGAATTGATATATGAATTTTATTATCTTTTTGAATATAAGTTTAATTTGCATAGGGCGGTTATATGATTTTGCATCATTTGATTGCCCTTGTATAGGGAATCATATTGTTCTGAGACAGTGCTGGGTTTGACACAATGTATATTTAAAGGGACATCACACCTTGTACCCTAGCAGCAGTCCATATAGTCACAAATAAAAATTGGCGAACACACCATAGCGCGGGGACACTAACAACAACATACAATGAGATTGCATACGTCAGGGACACCCCATAGGCAGGAACTCAACAGAGGGAACTTTCATAGGCTGGTAATGGTGTAATGACAGCATAAAACTAGGAGGGTTTATTATCACTTTAATATAAAAGAAATGATTCTTAGGGATTTTTCTCAGACAGTTTTTCCTTTTTTTCCCAAGGTCTGGTTAATCATTTTTATCTGGAGATCACTTCTACAGTGTAATATCCTTATCTAGAGACGTCTCCCGAGGATGCAGAACGTTTCAGAACATTACACAATTCAGAATGATTTGAAGTTTCAGCATTCTCTGTTCTCACTCCATAAAGAGACTGTACTGATACAGATAGGAATGGGCAGTGTAATAATTGGGTATGTAAATGGTCATTTTGTCTTTAACCACTTGCCTACTGGGCACTTTCACCCCCTTCCTGTCCAGGCCAATTTTCAGCTCTTTGTCAAGATGGACACTGCACAGGCTCGCTTATTTGCTGAGGAAATTTGCAAACTGACACGCCAAGTCCAGAAATTCGTCTTTGCGTGTAAACGCACCTCCAGCAATAACGCAAGAGCCAGAGCCCAAAGTTAGCCCGCCTGACCGTTTTTCTGGTGACCCCCCCATGTGTTTTCTAACTTTAAAAATAGTTGTATGCTATACTTTAAGCTTAAGCCTGGTTCTGAAGCACAGCGGGTCAGCCTGAATATTACATGGTTGCAGGGGGATCCCCAGTCCCGGACGTTTAGTCTCTCCGCAGAAACAAAGATAGTAACTCCCTAAATTGGGACTTTGAATGGACCACCCACTCACAAATGTATAAAAAGGTATTCTTTAATAATATGGAATAAAATACATAAAAAAACACATATGATAAAGATGCACAACATGTGCTACATGAAAAATCAACCAGTCAATATATGTATGCAATGAGCGTACAAGGTGAATGGCCAAATGCCCGACGCGTTTCTGGTATGTGGTGTTCCAATACCTTCCTCAGGGGCCAGGGGTTCAAAAAGTTTTTTTAACATTCAAATAAATTCCAATGTGATGATTCCATGTCAAAAATGTGCACTAGGGACCAATCAGTCCATATTGGCACTACACAACTCGCCACTTGTGGGTGTCGTAAATATTAGGTACGTTCTCAGGGTGCACAATATCAGCAATATCTATCTAGAAATAATCCTGAGGTTCAGTTCAGTTAAGTGGGACATAACAGCTGGTTGAAGATAATGCTGTTCGGCTAAATAGCCCAGGAAGCAATCTCCCAGCGTTCCACCTCTGATAGGACCTATGGGTATGACGATCCGGCGTGCAGTGTGTAGTCACTGAAAGCGTGCCTCTTTAGTCTCTCTGCAGATGACCCAGTCAGAGGGTCAGTTGAAGCCTTTTTCAAAGCCTTGGGTTTATTGTATGATGATCCTGATTGTGCCCACTCAGCTAAAGATAACCTTAGGTCATTACCTCAGGATAAACGCACCGCTGAACAATACTGTTCTGATTTCCGCCGCTGGGCACCTGACTCAGGGTGGAATGGCCGAGCTCTAGGAAGTCAGTTCAGTTTAGGCTTATCAAGACTCCATCAAAGACTCCTTAGTACACTACCCTGAACCAAAATCTTTGAATGAAGCCATGCAAGGAGCCATCTGCATAGACAGGTGTTTATGGGAAAGGCGTACTGAGAGGCTTGTTTCTTTGCCCCCCAGTACGCTGCCCACCTTTTCTTAATTTCCTGAGCCCTCTCAGCCTCCCCAGGAGGATGAGCCCATGCAAATTAGTGCTACCCATTTATCCCCCGGGGAAAAGGCTAGAAGGAGATCTCGGGGTCTCTGTTTATACTGTGGCGACCACAGGCACTTTGTCGCTAGCTGTCCTAATAAGCCGAGAAACGCCAAGAGTCTAGTGCAGGTGGGGTCTGCTTCTATTGACCATACTGTGTCTGTTTCCCTCAGAGATAAGCTATTTGTTCCTGCACAACTTAGTTCTGCCGAGTTTTCTCACCGCCTCTCAGCTTTCACTGATTCTGGTGCTGCTGGCAATTTCATCGATAGGGACCTAGCACACAGTCTACAGATTCCAGTGACTAAGGTGCCTTCTCAGTTTTAGTCATTGATAATTCTTCCTTGTCCATGGGCCTGGTGACCTTGTGTATGGTACCTATTACCCTGACCATTGGGTAATTTCATAGGGAGACAATCAGCTTCTACCTGATCTCTTCTCCTCCTGCTTATCCCCTTATCTTGGGGTATCCCTGGCTTGAACTTCACAACCCGCACATAGACTGGGCTGCAGAGGAGATTGGATCCTGGTCCCAGACCTGCATCCAGAATTGCATTAAAACCGCTGACCAGTTGCCCATGTATAACTCTTGTGTGGCCAGTACCAGTCACATGCCTTTTTTCCAGTCCTATTCAGATCCTGATCATGACAGTGTTTCCAAATGTGACTCTAGTTTACTTGACCGCGTGCCTTTATATGACTCTCTTATAACAAAAGACACTGCCAAGTCTATTGAGTTCTCTACAGGTCACCTCTCCAGCCAATTGCCACAGCCTGAACCCTCTCCTCCTAGAAACCGAGCTTATCCATTGTCTCGTAGTCTTGAGCCCTGTTTGGAAACTTCCTCTAGGTCCTCAGAAGTCAAGTTCCCTGGATTATCCCTACCTTTGCCTGTCACTAAACTCCCTTGGACGCACAGCCAGGCTAACTTGTCCACAAGTTCCACTGTCACTACACCCGGTGAAGAGATTCGGATAGTCGCTACACCTGACGATGCGGCCCAGTCGGCCACTGCATCAGTTATGACCAGGGCCGTCTTTAATACTGATTGGACCCTGCGCAAACGTTTTCTAGGGCCCCCCCCCCCATACAATTTCACTCTCCACCTGCTCTAAGAAATATAATAAATAGCAGCTAGACTTAAAATCAGTTTACTGTATCAGATCAGGTAGCGATTGCGATTGGTTGCCAGAGGTTACAGTGTATCATTAATGCTTACTGACTGGTTGCTAGAGGTTACACCACACATTACGGCTCATTGATTTGCTGATAGATGTTACAGCATATGATTTTTGCTTGTTGATTGGTTGCTAGAGATTACTGTGCAGTAATACTGCTCACTGATTGGTTGCTAGAGGTTACAGCACATCATCTCCTAACTGCAGGGGGCATGATATACATATGAATGCCGCCTTTATTTACATATCTATGCCACTGGATGCATCTATTTACATATGAATGCTGCTGCTATTTACATATGAATGGTGGTTATTTACATGTAAACACAGGGTCTGCGGGTGAGTCATCTGTACACAGCAATAGGGCAGAGCTGGGCAGCATTAGTAGCAGCACTTCACACTGAGATATCAGGACACAGCAAGGGACTAAAACTTCAAGGGACAAGGGAACTTAAACTGACATAGTTGGCAAGTATGAGGCAGCTGCTTTGGGCCCCACAACAATGACAAGGCCCAGGGCAGCTGCCCCTTTTGTCCTGCCTTAAAGACGGCCCAGGTTATGACAGTCCAGCCCATGCCCATTGAACTTCCTGTTTTTCCTTTTTCAGGACTTTCTGGTAATGCGGTTTAGACAGTCGCTTCACGGCTCGGTCGGCCTCTGCATCAATTGTGCCGGTCCGGCCCACGCCCATTGAGCCTCCTGCTTTTTCTTATTCAGGGCTTTCTGTAACCTGGCCTCACCCTACTTCTACTACACCCATTCTGACTGGTCTAAGAGGTTCAATCCACCCTTTGGATAAACTGCCTCATTCGGCCAGGTGGGGCTTTCAACCTTCTTTTCAGGGCTCTCTGCATTCTGCTCATGTTTCAGCTGTTCAGCTTGACCCCTGTAACACGTTCCCTGCTAACCAGTCTGACCTTGTGGATCCACGGACCTCTGCCCAAGTCTAATGGTCCTGTGCTGGATGTCCATGTCTTTCAGGGTCTGGGGCCCCTACTCAGAGGGGGGGGTAATGTCAGGATCACTCAGTGCTCCTGCTATTCATTCCAACATCCGGGTGTTGGCTGTTGCATTCCCCCTGTCTGTGTTCACCTGGAAGGTTGATTGATCTGGTCAGTCACCTGATATAAGCAAACTGCAAGTAGTCTGTTGTATGCTCTGTTTGCGTCTGCCCTGGTGTGGTGGCCAGGCACTATAGCATTGTGTATAAGTCCTGGGGGCAACCAAGTACCTGGGTAGGTAGGCCTGCTGCCTTAAGGGAAAGGGGGCTGCTATAGGTGAAGCTCACAGTAGCTAGCTATAGTGTCTGACCACCTGCATTGAGGTAGACGTGACATTCGTGACAGTCAGTGGCAGGAATAGTGCCCCATTGCTGGTGTCAGTGGGAGGAATGGTGCCCCCTTGCTGGTGTCAGTGGGAGGAATAGTGCCCCATTGCTGGTGTCAGTAGGAGGAATAGTGCCCCATTGCTGGTGTCAGTAGGAGGAATAGTGCCCCATTGCTGGTGTCAATGGGAGGAATGGTGCCCCATTGCTAGTGTCAGTGGTAATGGTGCCCCATTGCTGGTGTCAGTGGGAGGAATGGTGCCCCATTACTGGTGTCAGTGGGTGGAATTGTGCCCCATTGCTGGTGTCAGTGGGAGGAATGGTGCCCCATTGCTGGTGTCAGTGGGTCAGTGGGAGGAAAAGTGGCCCATTGCTGGTGTTAGTGGGAGGAATAGCGCCCCATTTCCAGTGTCAGTGGGAGGAATAGTGCCCTATTGCTGGTGTCAGTGGAGGAATAGTGCCCCATTGCTGGTGTCAGTGGGAGGAATAGTGCCCCATTGCTGGTGTCAGTGGGAGAAATAGTGCCCCATTGCTAGTGTCAGTGGGAGGAATAGTGCCCCATTGCTGGTGTCAGTGGGAGGAATGGTGCCCCATTGCTGGTGTCAGTGGGGGGAATGGTTCCCCATTGCTGGTGTCAGTGGGAGGAATGGTGCCCCATTGCTGGTGTCAGTGGGAGGAATAGTGCCCCAAGGGCCAGATATAGGTAGGCAGAGGGCCGTACCCACCCACCCCTGGGATGCAGTTTGGAGACCACTGACCTAGATGTTTAATAAACTTTAATCAGAAATACAAAGAGTTCTGTTGTCCCGTCATCAGGGATAAGCAAAAATCCATAGCCTGAAGAGAAATTTGGACAATGTCCTCCACTTTGTTATGTGCTTCATGTAATTGGTAGTTATTACCTACACAGGCATCGCTTATTTATCTTGTCCCAAAGGCATGTTGTTAGAAAGGAGTGTAAGGGTGGAGGACAATATTGGAAAAATGAGATGATAAATGACATGATTCATATCACTTTAATAAGAAGAAACCGGTGTGACTGTAGATGACAGCCTCAAATATTGTCAGACATTTTTATAAAAGGGACATTATAATAGATATAGAAACTTTAAAAACATTTTTTTTTAAATAAACTGCTGTGATATACTATTTTATACCTGTATATAACAAATAAACACTCCTAGACTTTGGTGCTTAGGGACTAGACATGGGAAGAACAGAAAAATGTGTTTTGTTTTGGATACATTCATTATTTTACTAATTTAATTTTGTTGATTCGTTTCGGAATTCATTTAGTTTAGTTTAGTTTCATTTAATTGTTTTGTTCATTAATTTTCTAACGAATTAGAATTTTTCAGATCGATTTGAAATCGAATCGGACGAAAAATTATTGACCAATTTGAATTCTGCGTAAAGAATATCCACCAATGATCCATCAGCTGTCAGCGGGCTTCCCCACTGACAGCTGATTGTAAACAAAAGAATGCCGCCAATTATTAATTTAGAAAAAAACAGCGTGGAGTCCCCCTCCCATCCATACCAGGTCCTCCGGGTCTGGTATAGACTTTAAGGTGAACCCCGCACCAAAATAAAAAAAAAACAGTGTGGGGTCCCCCCCCCAAGATCCATACCAGACCCTTATCCGAGCATGCAGCCCGTCAGTCCTTTATTAAAAAATAATGTCCACCGGTGTCGATCCATCATCAATCACGATGAAAAAAAACCCAAAAACCTCCAGCCTCGTTCAAGGTTCCCGCCATATGCCTGGTCTGACATTTCTTAAATGACGAAGGGACAGAGTCACCCAATGACGTCAACGGGTGACCCCGGCCCCCTAGTGACGTCACTGACCCAGCATTTCCCCCTATTGATGACATCACAAGAAGGCGGTGCCACCAGGTGACCCTTAAAATCCCTACCAGACCTGATTGGCCTGGTGTGGATTGGGGGGACCCCACACTGTTTTTTTTTTTTCTGAATATTTCATTGCTGGCATTCTTTTGCTTACATTTCAGCTGTCAATGGGGAAACCTGCTGACAGCTGATGAGTCTTCAGTTGTTGAGGACGCTGCGGCCGGCTTCACAGCCCGCTCCTTAACAACCAGCTATTCTTCACACAGAATTTGAATCGGCCAATCATTTTTCGACCGATCCGAATTGTTCCGAAAAATTAAATTTTTGTAAGAAAACGAATATAAGAAATGAAATTAAACGAATTTCAACTAAATTCGCTACTATTTTATTCGGAGATTCGGATACATCCGAATCTCTGAATAGCCAAAAATGAGTCCTGAATTTATATTCGGACCAAAATGAATTGCACGTGTCTATTAGGGACCTTAGGTTTAGCATCACCTGCCGGGGCTGAGAGGTCTGCCCTTCTTTCAGCTGGCCAACCCCTGGTGAGATGAGCACTGATGGGCACTGATAGGCACTGATAGGCGGCACTAATAGGTGACACTGATCAGGAGGCACTGATGGGCACTGATTGGCAGCACTGATGGACACTCATAGGCAGCACTGATGGCCACTGATAGGCAGCACTGATGGGCGCTGATAGGCACTGGTAGGCGGCACTGATGGGCACTGATAGGCAGCACTGATAGGTGGCACTGATGTGGAGGCACTGATGGGCAGCACTGATAGGCACTGGAAGTCGGCACTGATGTGCACTGATAGGTGACACTGATGAGGAGGCACTGATGGGCACTCATAGGCAGCGGTAATGGCCACTGATAGGCTTTGGTAGGCGGCCCTGATAGGTGACATTGATGGGCAGCCCTGATGGGCACACTCATAGGCGGCACTGATCACAACTGATAGGCGGCACTGATAGCCACAGATAGGCACTGGTAGGCGGCACTGATAGGCAGCACTGATAGGTGACATTGATTAGGAGGCATTGATGGGTAGCACTTGTGGGCACTGATTGGCAGCACTGGTGGGCACTGTTGGGACTGCACTCATAATCAGGACTACGGATGAGCCGAACACCCCCCGGTTCAGTTCGCACCAGAACTTGCGAACGGATCAAAACTTTGCACGAACGTTAGAACCCTATTGAAGTCTATGGGACTCGAACATTCAAAATCAAAAGTGCTAATTTTAAAGGCTAATTTGCATGGTATTGTCCTAAAAAGGGTTTGGGGACCCGGGTCCTGCCCCAGGGGGCAATGCAAAAAAAAGTTTTAAAAAAGGCCGTTTTTTTTTAGAAGTGTCTTTAATAATGCTTAAAGTGAAACAATAAAAGTGTAATATTCCATTAAATTTCGTACCTCTATAGTATGCCTGTAAACAATGGCTCAAAAGGGATATGGTCCAGAAATATTTAGACAGAATAAAGGTGGATAAAGCACCTGGACCTGATGGCATCCACCCACGGATCCTAAAAGAATTGAGCTCTGTAATTTCAAAGCCATTGTATCTAATTTTTAGGGACTCATTAATGACGGGAATAGTACCACTGGATTGGCGCAGGGCGAACGTGGTGCCTATATTTAAAAAGGGATCAAAGTCTTTACCAAGTAACTATAGACCTGTTAGTTTAACTTCTATAGTCGGGAAGATACTGGAGCATTTAATAAAAGACCACATAGATGAGTTCTTGCTAGAAAAAAACATTTTAAGCAACAGACAGCATGGATTCATGAAAGACAGAAGTTGTCAGACAAACCTGATTTGTTTTTATGAAGAGGTAAGTAAAACCTTGGACAGAGGGGTGGCTGTGGACGTGGTTTACTTGGATTTTGCAAAAGCGTTCGATACAGTTCCGCACACACGGCTCATGTGTAAGGTAAAGTCTACAGGCTTGGAAATATCAGTTTGTAAATGGATAGAAAACTGGCTAAAGACGGAATTCAGAGAGTAGTGGTTAATGATTCTTACTCTGAATGGTCTAAGGTTATCAGTGGTGTACCCCAAGGTTCAGTGCTGGGACCCTTACTCTTTAATATCTTTATAAATGATATTGGGTCTGGGATCAAAAGTAACATTTCTGTCTTTGCAGATGACACCAAGCTAAGCAGTGGAATAACGTCCTTACAGGATGTCTCCAATTTACAAGCCGACCTCAATGCTCTGTCTAATTGGGCGTCTATGTGGCAGATGAGGTTTAATGTTGAGAAATGTAAAGTTATGCACTTGGGGGCTAAGAATATGCATGTATCATACATGCTAGGGGGAGTACAACTGGGGGAATCCATAGTGGAGAAGGATCTGGGGGTTTTGGTAGATCATAAGCTCAATAATAGCATGCAATGCCAAGCTGCGGTTTCCAGAGCGAGCAAAGTCCTTTTTTGTATTAGGAGAGGTATGGACTCCAGAGAGAGAGATATCATTTTGCCCCGGTACAAATCATTAGTAAGACCTCATCTGGAATATGCAGTTCAGTTTTGGGCACCAGTTCTCAAAAAGGATATCGGGGAACTGGAGAAAGTGCAGAGAAGGGCAACCAAACTGATAAGAGGCATGGAGGAGCTCAGCTATGAGGAGAGATTAGAGGAACTGAATTTGTTCACTCTTGAGAAGAGGAGAATAAGGGGGGATATGATCAACATGTTCAAATATATAAGGGGTCCATATAGTGAACTTGGTGTTGAGTTATTCACTTTATGGTCAACACAGAGGACAAGGGGGCACTCTTTACGACTGGAGGAAAAGAGATTTAGTCTCCAAATACGGAAAGGTTTCTTCACAGTAAGAGCTGTGAAAATGTGGAATAGACTCCCTCCAGAGGTGGTTCTGGCCAGCTCAGTAGATTGCTTTAAGAAAGGCCGGGATACTTTCCTAAATGTACATAATATAACTGGGTACTGACATTTATAGGTAAAGTTGATCCAGGGAAAATCCGATTGCCTCTTGGGGGATCAGGAAGGAATTTTTTCCCCTGCTGTAGCAAATTGGAGCATGTTCTGCTGGGGTTTTTTGCCTTCCTCTGGATCAACTGTGGGTATAGTATTGGGTATATTGGATTGTACAATATTTTTTTTTTTTTTATGGTTGAACTGGATGGACTTGTGTCTTTTTTCAACCTGACTAACTATGTAACTATGTAAAGGGGCGCATGTTTCCTGTGTTTAGAACAGTCTGACAGCAAAATGACATTTCAAAGGAAAAAAAGTCATTTAAAACTACTCGTGGCTATTAATGAATTGCCGGTCCGACAATACACATAAAAGTTCATTGATAAAAATTGCATGGGATTTCCCCACAGGGGAACCCCAAACCAAAATTTAAAAAAAAAATGGTGTGGGGAATATTACACTTTATTGTTTCACTTTAAACATTATTAAAATCACTGCTCCCGAAAAAATGGACGTTTTTGAAACTTTTTTTTGCATTGATCCATGTCCCCTGGGGCAGGACCCAGGTCCCCAAACACTTTTTATGACAATACCATGCATATAAGCCTTTAAAATTAGCACTTTTGATTTCTCCCATAGACTTTTAAAGGGTGTTTCGCGGCTTTCGAATTTTCCGCGAACACCCCAAATTGTTCGGCGAACTGGCGAACAGCCGATGTTCGAGTCGAACATGATTTTTACTCGAACTTGAAGCTCATCCCTAATCAGTACACTGATAATCAGTAATAAAGATTATCAGTGTAGATGTCCCTTTAACACAAGCCGGTTATCGGCTCTCTTCTCCCCTCCTCATGCTGTCAGCGTGAGGAAAGGAAAGCCGATAACCGGCTTGTGTTCACATCGTGATTAGCTGTCATTGGACACAGCTGATCAGGGGGTAAAGGGCCGCTGTGATTGGCCCTTTAGCCCAATCTGTGACCAGCTAAGTCAGAAGCGGGCGTGCGGGCAGCGAGATCTTGGGAGGACGTCCATGGACGCTCTCCTGGCAGAGTAAGCCCGCTCTGTAGCCATCTCTCTATAGTGCGGGCAGGAAGGGGTTAAATCTTCTTTTTCATGCCCCCTACACCTAAATGATGAATTAACCCTTGTAATGCAGGCGCAGCCTCACGGCAAGGGAGATTTTTCAAGTTTCCTGGAGTTGGGTTTTAAGATCTCAATGCACATGTCAATAACCTAAAACTCTGATTCTGCAAGAAGTTAAAAAAAAAAAAAAAAACTGCCACGACTAACAGAAAGTGGTGACTATAAAGGAGGTTGTACACCATTTTCCGAGCTGTAAATGCGGTGGACCCTTCTTGTAAAAACCAACTCCTATCGTGTGGTGCTGTAAAGAGCAGTCTGGACAATGAGAGCTCCACTGATAGTAAAACTGTCCACTTCCTGCTCACAGATCCGCTTCTCTTTTTATAATGTGGATACTCCCTTTTTTTTATAGTGTAATTCTCCATGTGCCAGGTGTATAAACAGACATAGACGTAGAAACGTAGAAAGATGCCGAGGGACGTGGTATTTATAAAGAGACGAGCATTTTATCGATCGCTCACCACATTTTTGGTTCCAGGCGTTCATGAGATGATGGCTGCATTTATAATGAACATTCGCTGGGCAGATTCGGCTTGCTGAGTGTCTTCCTGTAGAGTCTCGGAAGGATGAGAGCACCACAAGGATTAGGTAAGACCTGTAAAGTTTTTTTTATTAAACACATTGCTTTTTCCAATGCGTTGCGGGGGGCTGACAATTCTCCTTCGTCAGGGCTTGTGTGCTGGCAATGGAATCAGAACTGTGCTGGATTTCAACTGTGTGAGAAAATGGATAGTGGAAAGGTCTGGTGACAGGGGGGACTGTCTCTTGCCAAACATGTTACAACGGTTGGTTTTGGCCGCCTTTAGATAATCACGGCTCTAGGTTGGTCTCCACATCATGTATCACCTCCGATGCATGCTAGTTGGTGCTTGTTCACCACAGGCTTGACAGTAGAAGAGAAGAATCTGGTCGGGCACACATCCAAAAAAATCATCTTTAATTAGACATACAGTGCCCTAAAAAAATATTCATACCCCCTGAAATTTTCCACATTTTGCCATTTTACAACCAAAAAACGTAAATGTATTTTATTGGGATTTTATGTGATAGACCAACACAAAGTGGCACATAATTGTGAAGTGGAAGGAAAATGATAAATGGTTTTCACATTTTTTACAAATAAATATCTGAAAAGTGTGGCGTGCATTTGTATTCAGCCCCCTTGATGCCCCGTACACGCAATCTGAGTTTTCGGCCCGCAAAAGACCGATGAGAGTTCTTCGTCGGAAAATGCGACCGTGTGTATGCTCCATCGGATTTTTGCTGGCCGAATTCCAGCCAGCAAAAAGATTGAGAGCATGTTCTTAATTTTTCGGTCGGAAAAAGTTCCTATTCGAAAATGCGATCGTCTGTGGCAATTCCGACACGCAAAATGCCTACGCATGCTCGGAAACAATTCGACGCATGCTCGGAAGCATTGAACTTCATTTCCCTCGGCTCGTCGTTGTGTTGTACGTCACTGCGTTCTTGACGGTCGTAAGTTCAGAGAACTTTAGCGTGACCGTGTGTATGCAAGGCAAACTTGAGCGGAATCCTGTCAGAAAATCATATCTTTTTCCGACGAGAAGTCCGATCGTGTGTATGCAGCATTACTCTGATACCCCTAACTAAAATCTAGTGGAACCAATTGCCTTCAGAAGTCACCTAATTAGTAAATAGAGTCCACCTGTGTGTAATTTAATCTCAGTATAAATACAGCTGTTCTGTGAAGCCCTCAGAGGTTTGTTAGAGAACCTTAGTGAAGAACCATGAAGGCCAAGGAACACACCAGACAGCTCAGGGATAAAGTTGTGGAGAAGTTTAAAGCAGGGTTAGGTTATAAAAAAAGGTTACAGGTTATAAAAAAACATCCCAAGCTTTGAACATCTCACGGAACACTGTTAAATCCATCATCGGAAAATGGAAAGAGTATGGCACAACTGCAAACCTACCAAGACATGGCCGTCCACCTAAACTGACAGGCCGGGCAAGGAGAACATTCATCAGAGAAGCAGCCAAGAGGCCCATGGTAACTCTGGAGGAGCTGCAGAGATCCACAGCTCAGGTGGGAGAATCTGTCCACAGGACAACTATTAGTCGTGTTCTCCACAAATCTGACCTTTATGGAAGAGTAGCAAGAAGAAAGCCAACTTCACAGATACTGGGAGTCAATATTGAGAACAATTAATAGCGCTTTTTCCACTGATATACCTTTAGACCCTAAGCCATGCCTTTTAGGCATTTTGGAGGAGGTGGTGCTGCATCATTTCCTTAGGGAGGCAGCTGGCAGAGCTTTGTTTCAGGTCCGCAGCCTCATTCTACTGCATTGGATCTCCCAAGTGGTTCCAACGCAGCAGATGTGGATAGATCCCATGGGCACTGTGCTTAGGTATGAAAAATTTAAATATGCACATAGAGGTAACCCGCATAAGTTTGAAAAAGTACGGGGAAATGGGATGTCAGTGCCGGGCTTGGCCCCTGTAGACCTGATCATAGACAGATTGTTAATGTAAAACACCAGCAGATAGTGTGGGTAAAATTAATACCATCAGGAAACTGTCCCGCAGGGTGATGGAGGGGCAATTGACATTAAAGTGGTTGTAAAGGTTTATTTTATTTTTTTAAATAACAAACATGTTATTCATACCTGCTCTGTGTAAGGGTTTTGATCCTCCTCTTCTGGGTCCCCCGGCGGCGCTCCTGGCTCCTCCTCCGCATCGAGTGTCCCCACTGCATTCCATAGGGGCACTCGTGTGGGCACACTCCTGAGTCCTGCTTAGGGTTGCCACCTGTTCGGGATTCACCAGACAGTACGGGTTTTGAATCATGCGGACTGAAACCCAGACACATTATTCAGATCAGGCTGTGGCTCCCCAAGTAACCAAGATAGTTGCACACAAATCTGTTGCTGTCAGGGAGCTGCGGGCAGCTGTCTGGGGGCAGGTTCAGCATCACTGGGGGGGGGGGGGGATTTGGCCACACCCACATTTTGCTGCGGCACACTATGCGCACTGCATTACTACTCTCCTTGGGGCACCCAAAGGTGTCTCAGGCTGCTGAAGTGTTCGGGTTTGGCTTGAAGAAAAGGTGGCAACCCTAGTCCTGCTGCTGCATCCATTGACACAGACAGCAGGACTCGGCCCCGCCCCCCGGCTCCCGTGTCACTGGCTTTGATTGACCGGATTTGATTGACAGCAGCAGGAGCCAATGGCTCCTGCTGCTATCAATCTATCCAATAAAGGACCCGAGACAGTGACTGGAGCTGCTAGGTTCTCATCGCTGGAACGATCGGGTTCAGGTAAGTTAAAGGGGGGCTCTAGGGAGCTGCAGCACAGAAGGATTTTCACCTTACTGCATAGAATGTATTAACGTGAAAAACCTTGAGACTTTATAACTCCTTTAAAACTTATTGTATGTTTATGTCTTTATAGGTGCAGTCCATGTAAAAAGAAAACTATCCTGTCCTACTTAGGGCACTTTCACACTGAGCCACCCTGGGCGTCGGCTTTAAAGCCCCGCTATTTTGACACCTTTTCACACCTATAAAGCGCCTAAAAAAAAGCCTCCCCTGGCGGTAAAGTGGTGCTATTTTTAGCGCTGCTTTACTGTCGTTTTTTGTGCGGCACTATTCGGTCGCTAGCAGGGCGGTTTTAACCCCCCCGATAGTGGCCGAAAAAGGGTTAAAACCGCTCGCATAGCGCCGCTGCAGCGGCGCCATGCCGACAGTTTGGCGGCGGTGCCCCATTGTTTTTAATGGGAAGGGGCGCTTTAGGAGCGGTAAATACACTGCTCCTACAGCGCTGCAAAGATGCGGCTTGCAGGACTTTTTTGACCGTCCTGCAAGCGCACTGCTCCAGTGTGAAAGCCCTCGGACTTTCACACTGGAGACACAGGAGAGGCGGTTTACAGGCGCTATACAGGCGCTATTTTTAGCGCTGTAGCGCCTGTAAAGTGCCTCAGTGTGAAGGTAGCCTTAAAAATGTCCTGCAAGCAGCATCTTTGGGGTGTTGAAGGAGTGGTGTATACACCGCTCCTCCACCACTCCTGCCCTTTGAAATGAATGGGCACCGCTGCCGAAGCGCTTGCAAAGCGCCTCGGCAGCGGCGCTACACGGGCACATTTAACCCTTTATCGGCCGCTACCGAGAGTTAAAAGCGCCCTGCTAGCGACCGAATAGCACCGCTACAGTGACGACAAAGCGCTGGTCCAGTCCAGGAACAGGAGGAAGAGGAGTTCTTAGACCAAAAATTGGTTGCTTAATCGTGACCAATTATGTAATATGCCTTTGCTGCGGGAGCTCTAGGAGAATAATCCGGATGATTTTCGGAATTATCTCCAGATGACGGACCCCTGCTTTCACCAACTCTTGGCATTGCTGACCCCCTATATTAACTACTTCAGCCCCGGAAGAATTTACCCCCTTCCTGACCAGTGCATTTTTTGCGATTCGGCACTGCGTCGCTTTAACTGACAATTGCGCGGTCATGCGACGTGGCTCCCAAACAAAATTAACGTCCTTTTTTCCCCACAAATAGAGCTTTCTTTTGGTGGTATTTGACCACCTCTGCGGTTTTTATTTTTTGCGCTATAAACAAAAAAATAGTGACAATTTTGAAAAAAAAAACACATTATTATTTTTTTTTTTGCTATAATAAATATCCCAAAAAAATATTTAAAAAAACAATTTTTTTCCTCAGTTTAGGCCGATCGTATTCTTCTAAATATTTTTGGTAAAAAAAAATCGCAATAAGCGTTTATTGATTGGTTTGCGCAAAAGTTATAGCGTTTACAAAATAGGGGATAGTTTTATGGCATTTTTATTAGTAATGGTGGCGATCAGCAACTTTTATCGTGACTGCGACATTATGGCGAACACATCGGACATTTTTGACACCATTGTCATTTATACAGCAATCAGTGCTATACAAATGCACTGATTCCTGTGTAAATGACACTGGCAGTGAAGGGGTTAACCACTAGGGGGCTAGGGCACGTCACTGATCTCTGCTCCCAATCACAGGGAGCAGAGATCAGTGACAGTGTCATTAAGCAGAACGGGGAGATGCTTGTTTACATTAGCATCTCCCTGTTCTTCCTCTCCATGAGGCGATCGCGGGTATAACTGCGGCGATCCAGTTCAACCCGACTCACGGAGCTCCCGGTCGGCGCGCGCGCACGCAATGGCACGGCGGCAAATTCAAAGGGACGTACGGGTACGCCCATTTGCCCAGCTGTGCCATTCTGCCGACGTACATCGGCGTGCGTTGGTCGGGAACCGATTAAGAAGCGGGACACAAGCAAGAGGCTTTTATTTTATCTTTTAGTTATATTTTATTTCGTTTATATTTTATTATATTTTCTATATTTTTGGATGCATTGAATGCACTTTTTGGTTAACTTCTATTGGCAGATATCATGTCTAATTTTATTTGTTTTCTTTTTTTAATGCACAATAAAAAAAATTGTGTAGAATAATACTTGGCTATGTGTTTTACTTCAAATGACAGTTTGGGAGTAGACAGTTACATAAAAGTTATGCAGTTATGTAAAATTGACAAGAGACATCAACATAGTTGTATCTTTGATCTTAAAAACTACGGGATAATGGTGTTGTGGTAACGTGCCAAAAAAATAAATAAATAAATAAAAAAGCATAATATTAATATTCTTGATATCACTAAGAAAAAAAAAGCCTTTAAAAATTTGTTTGCAATAAGAGCCCTTTCACACTGGAGCGGTTTGCAGGCGCTATTGCGCTAATAATAGCGCCTGCAAACCGACCTGAAAGTGCTGCTGCTGTGTATCCAGTGTGAAAGCCCCGAGGGCTTGCACACTGGAGCGATGCGCTGGCAGGACGGTAAAAAAAGTCCTGCCAGCAGCATCTTCGGAGCGGTGAAGGAGCGGTGTGTATACCGCTCCTTTACCGCTCCTGCCCATTGAAATCAATGGGACGGCGCGGCTATACCGCCGGCAAAGCGCCTCTGCAGAGGCCCTTTGCGGTGGTATTTAACCCTTTCTCGGCCGCTAGCGGGGGGGTAAAACCGCCCCCGCTAGCGGCCGCATACCGACGGTAAAACGCCGCTAATAATAGAGGCGTTTTACCGCCGACGCCGCCCCCCGCCCCAGTATGAAAGGGCTCTAACTCCATCAGTATCACCAGCAAAGCAGCTTCATTATTATCCCATTAAAGAAGGAGAGAATTGTGCGCTGCATTTCCAGATTTCATAATTTGCCGCCTCACATATGTTAATTCTCCATTACGAACGCTAGTTTACAAGACCGACCGCTTCTGGCTCGTCCTTGCTTCCGAGCATGCGTGTTTGTACTTTGGACTTTTGTCCGACTTGTGTACACACACTTAGAAAATCCGACAACACACATTTGTCCGCGGAAAATTTTAAAGCCTGCCATCCAACATTTGTCCGCGGAAAATCCGACAACAATTGTCCGATGGAGCGTACACAAGGTCGGATTTTCCCCCCCAACAGCCTGTCAGCACACATTTCCCGTCGGAAAAAATCAGATCTTGTGTCCGAGGCTTAAGGGCTGGTTCACAATGGAATGTGCACGATCCAGCGCCGTGCACATGTGCACATTCCCACGCTCTCCGTCGATTTTGACAGCCTATTCATTTGAATGAGCTGCAGAAAGCAAGAGAACGCAAGACCGAGTAGCATAAGCACTACTTTTTCAGATGGCACTGCGGTACCATGTGGTTCGGTGGTCTCTAAGGTGCTGCGTTTGCAAGATGCGTTTCAGGTGCCATTAAGGGCACATCATGCAGTGCGAGGAACGGCCACGGAATGTGCGCCTTTCCTGCACCGGGTTCCAATGTGAACGGCCCCTGCAGTTGCTATTCAGGATTCATGCCGCCATTGCTAACTAATCAGCAGTGTACAAACAAGATTTCGCCCTCCTTTTCTTTACATTTCCAGCACCAGAGGAAAAAGGAGACAGCAGATAATTATTCAACTCACAGCCAGAGCTAATTTTATCTCACATTGTGCCATTAATCCAGAAGCTAAGAGACACGTTGGGAAATAGTCTGTTTTATGTGAGTGAATTGCTGTATGCCCGAGTGTTGCTGTGTGGCAGAGATTTCCCTTGAAGCGCGGGATCCCAGCTGTCAGTGACAGCCGTGCCATCGCCCACAATGATGTGGTCTTCAGCCATTTCTGCAGTGTGGTTTTTTGTAAGCTGGTGTGCGGTCGGCAGGTAGTTAAATAATCCTTCAACCCCTCGATTTTCTACATGGCAGTAAAACTGCAGCTTTAACAGAAAGCAAAGAACCCGGAGAAAAAAATAAAAAAGAGGCTTAATGGAACGGCAGCATGCTAAAACGCTCATTTCTAATAATTCTCTTCATTTTTTTTTTTTTTTTCATTAATCTCCCAGCCGTCATGCTGTTCACACAAATGTCTGCGTACGTTTTATCTCAGGTGGTCCGCAATGAACGTTACAGCGCTGTGATTATTCAGGTGGGCGATCAAATAGAAATTTATTCAGAATACTTTTTCATGACAAGGTAAGAGGAGGAAATTTAAAAGGAAGCTGTCATCAGTTTTAATATATTTTAATACGTTGACCACTCGCTCTTCTTTAAAAACTCGGCTCCCCTGGCCTCTAAGGCTGTACTGTTTCTTAGTACTCCCCAGTGGCGGCTGGTGCTCAAAATTTTTTTTTTGGGGGGAGGGGGGAGCAAACAAACTTAAAAATGTTAAGAAAATACTTAAAAAATTGCAGCCTCACTGTGCCTATCAAATTCAGCCACTGTGCTTATCATATGCAGACACTGTGCCCATCAAATACGGCCACTGTGCCCTTCAAATACAGCCACTGTGCCTAGCATATGCAGCCACTGTGCCCACAAAATACAGCCACTGTGCCCATCATGTGCAGCCACTGTGCCCACCAAATACAGCCACTGTGCCCATCATATGCAGCCACAGTACCCAGCATATGCAGCCACTGTGCCCAGCATATGCAGCCACTGTGCCCACTAAATACAGTCACTGTGCCCATCATATGCAGCCACTGTGCCCAGCATATGCAGCCACTGTACCCACCAATGCAGCCACTTGTGCCCATCAAAAGCAGCCACTTGTGCCCATCATATGCAGCCATTTGTGCCCATCAAATGCAGCCACTTTTGCCCGTCAAATGCAGCCACTTGTGCCCAGTATATGCAGCCACTTGTGCCCGTCAAAAATGCAGCTGCTTGTGCCCAGTATATGCAGCCAATTGTGCCCATCATATGCAGCCACTTGTGCCTGTCAAATGCAGCCATTTGTGCCCATCAAATGCAGCCACTTGTGCTCGTCAAATGCAAACACTTGTGCCCCTCAAATGCAGCCACTTGTGCCCATCATATGCAGCCATTTGTGCCCATTAAATGCAGCCAATTGTGCCTGTCAAATGCAGCCACTTGTGCCCAGTATATGCAGCCACTCGTGCCCATCATATGCAGCCACTTGTGCCCAGTATATGCAGCCACTCGTGCCCATCATATGCAGCCACTTGTGCCCATCATATGCAGCCACTCCTGCTCATCATATACAGCCACTTGTGCCCATCATATGCAGCCACTGGTGCCCGTCAAATGCAGCCACTTGTGCCCCTGAAATGCAGCCACTTGTACCTGTCAAATGCAGCCACTTGTACCCGTCAAATGCAGCCACTTGTGCCCAGTATATGCAGCCACTTGTGCCCAGTTTATGCAGCCACTGTGCCCACACCCCCCCCCCCACTCACAGGGCTCGCGGCTCTGGCAGCAAGTGTGTCCTCCACTTCTCTACCTAAGCGCCAGGCATCCAATAGGGTGGCCTGGCGCTTTGGCCAATCAGGAAACAGTCACGCCCTGCCTCCTGATTGGCGAGGAGGAAGGTTAGTGTGAAAATAGCGAAAATTAATTAGCTATCATCACACAATTGGGTGGGATCAGGGCGCACTCTTTGCGCCCCGAGCCCACCCTATTTTGAAGCCTATTAGCGCCTCTGGCTCTAAGCAGGTGCTTCAAAATGTACCACCCCCTCCCGCCATAGGAATTCATGCATCCTGCGTCCTGAAAGGGGCCGGGCGTATGGATGGGGGGGTGGCGCCCGTGCGCCCACAATGCACGGGCCGCCACTGGTACTCCCCCTTCCCATCTACGGGCTCATTTGCACTTTTTTTCAACTTTAAAGCACCTACTGCTTCATCATGTTTTTCTTTTTTGTGTTCTTGATGCTTCGATGATGGTTTTTTTGAAGCTTTAACCACTTGCCCACTGAGCACTTTCACCCTCTTTCTGTCCAGACCAGTTTTCAGCTTTCGGCGCTCTCACACTTTGAATGATAATTGTGCGGTCATGCAACACTGTACTCAAATGAAATTTTTATGATTTTTTTTCACATAAATAGAGCTTATTTTGTGGTATTTAATCACCACTGAGTTTTTTTATTTTTTGCTAAATAAAGTAATAAAGATTGACAATTTTGGGGGGAAAAAACAAAACGTTTTTCATAGTTTGTTATAAAATTTAGAAATTATCACAGAATGATACTTGGTTTATGTATTCTCTAAAAGGGGCGGTACTTGGAGGTGGGTAGGGGGTGGAACCAAGGGACAGTGCTTGCAAGTGAGTAGGGGGTGGAGACAAGGGGTGATTCAGAAGGGGGGAGTTCTGGAGACAAGGGGTGATTCAGAAGGGGGGAGTTCCTGCACCTATTCTCTGAGAAAAAAAAGCCCTGCTAAGTAGTGACCTCCAGCTTTGCTGATCCCCCAGCTCTGCTGATCTCCTACTCATTAATATTTCCCAGCTCTGCTGATCCTCTGGTTTGCTGATCCTCCTCTCTCTCTGGTCACCGCTCACCTCCCACTATATTACTCCCATGCTGCTCACCACATGTGACATCTGCTAGTTTCTCCTGCTCTGGTCCACCAGCTCTGCTGATCCTCTGCCGCTCAGTCCTCGCTCTCCAGTCCACATACACCCTCTGCTATAGCATTTCCATATTGCACACCATGTCTGCTAGTTGTCCGCACTCCACTCACCTCCCTGCTGCTCCACGCTGCACACCAGATGTGTGGTCTGCACCAGACACTTCCAGAATATTTACACATAAATCGGAAGTGGCTGCTGATGACGTCTTTCCGGTTCGCTTGTTGGTTCCCAGTGCATCCTGGGATATCTCATATCTGCAATACCTCCAAAACAAAGTGCAGCTAACGCTGAATAAAAGCCCCTCAAAAGCTTCAGGTGCTGTTAGCGTGGGTTGTCATAGACTTCTATGGAGGCTTTGGAGACGCTTTGAAGCACCAAGAAAGTGACATGGGGTATCATTTTTGAAGCACAGCAAACACAACATCTAAGCAGGACTGTAAGCTTACCATTTTTTATTTAGTGGCAGGCATTTTGATTGGCATTCAGAGTGCTTTAAAAAAGCGTGTCCATTAAAACATTTTGAATCAAGTGTAAATGAGCCGTAAGTGTTCCTTCGGTGTCACCAACCACTTTTTCTCCTCTGCCCCTCTTCCTTTTTCCATAGGGGTTCTGTAGGGTGCTCTCCATGGACCCCTTCAATTGTCTATATACAACTCCTCTCTTGGTCAGTCGATAGTCTCCCGTCTCGATGTTGACCATATCCAAATCTACCGCTCTACTCCTCAGCTCTCCCTCCACTGTAGTGTCTTCACACATCACTAATTTACTAACAGACACATCAGTATGGATGTCAAACCACTTCCTCAAACTTAACTTTTCCAAAACTGAGTATTTTAATCTCGGATGCCTGTAATTTACAAAAAAAGGTGGATGGTCTCAGAAAAACATCACAAGCAACTTAGAAATAAATCAGTTTTATTCTATAGACCTTGGTCCTTTGGTCCATGCCGCTTAGACCACAATAGCATGGTTTGTGCTGCCAGCCACGCCATTCAAGGGAAAATGCCATCCCATGGTGGGTTGCAGGGTGGGGACCTACAGATTCGTAACCAAAGAGTAAGGGCCACTCAGTATACTTTAAATTCTTATTGTGAGGGTGGTTGTGTTGCACCTTGACAGCTTATATGCAGTCTGGTTATTCTAACACTTTTGACGAAATTCACAAATGAGCAGGCATACCTCCTACGTCTGAGGAACAAAAAAAAAACCCTTTCTCCCTGAGGAAGCCTTTTTTGGGCGAAACACATTGGAAATCATGTGATGCAATAATTCCATCAACACTTTATGGACCAAGTTGAGACAACAATAGATTTGGTGCCATATTTTTAGTGTTGGAAATTCATAGTGGTGTTCTAAATACCATCTATATTGAGGGGTTGATGTTCTGTAAGGAACTATGCTAATGTGTATTTTGTTTTTAAGTCAAGGGGGCGACACATTTTAGCTTAAAACAGCAGTTCGCCAAAGCCGATCCTAGTATGGATGTATACATGTGAAAGCCTCAGACAATGCCGCTCCTCGGGCCATCCCTCCTGACATGTTTCGTCCCAACCACTGGGGTTTAATCATAGGGGTCTTAGCGATTAAAATACTGGGTATATTATTTTAGATGTGGTAGGTCATCCTGGTTCTTTCCTATTAATTGTACTTTTCCAAAACTAAGCTCATAATATTCACCCCGGTGTCCCCTCTCATAGCTTTTGCTTTAAATTCAATGGCACAGCTATCAGTCCCTGTTCTCATACTAAGGTGCTAGGTGTTATTCTGAACTCTGACCTTTCCTTTTGGCCTCAAATCCAATAGTTGTCCAAATTTTGCTGTCTTAATCTCCATAACATCTTCAAAATGCGCCCCTTTCAAACCAACTGCACCACAAAGGTACTAAATCACTCTTTTGTTTTCTCTCATCTTGACTATTGCAACTCCCTTCTGATTGCCTACTTCTTCATAGACTATGTCCCTTCAGTCCATCCAGATAATGTTACGCCGAGTAACTTGATACCCAACATGTCACGCTTCCAAATTGCGCCCGCTCATGGAATGGCGACAAACTTTGACCCCTAAAAATCTCCATAGGCGATGTTTAAAAAAAACGAAACTACAGGTTACATGTTTAGAGTTACAGAGGTCTAGTGCTAAAACACCATTTTTATACGCAGGTGCGACTTACGTATGCGTTCGCTTCTGCGGGCCAGCTCGGCGGGACGGGGAGCTTTAAATTTTTTATTTTATCATTTTTTTTCTTATTTATTTTACTTTTTATTTTTACACTGTCCTTTAAAAAAAAAAATTGGGTCACTGTTATTCCTATTACAAGGAATGTAAAGATCCCTTGTAATAGAAAAAAAAGCATGACAGGACCTCTTAAATATGAGATCTGGGATCAAAAAGACCTCAGATCTCATATTTACACTAAAATGCAATATAAAAAAAATGAATTTTTTTTTTTTCCCCCTTTAAGACCATTGGGTGGAAGTGACGTTTGACGTTGCTTCTGCCATCCAATGGTATGGAGCTGAGTGGAGGCCATCTTTCCCTTAGGCTTCTTTGAAGCCTATAAGAGCCTCTGGCTCTAACCACGTGCTTGAAAAAAGACCCCCCCCCCCCCCCATTGGAATCTATGCATCCGACGCCCTGCATGTAGATTAGGGGGCCAGACACATAAATAGGGGGGCCAGCGCCCATAATGGATGGGCCACCACTGCAATTTACATGTCAATGTATAATATATATTTAAATTGCTATCAGTCCCTGCCCTCAAGGAGCTTATAAGCTAAGGTCGTAAACTCCCATTCATACAATTAAAAGAGAAGTACGGGTTTGCCTTTTTTTCCCTAATTATACATACCTAGGTGGATGATGCATCTGTCTCCCGGCGTCTCTACACTGAGAACTGAGTGATCAAACACAGCTGATCTCTTGGTTCTCACAGATCCCTGAGAGGAGAGCCGCTGCCTGTCAATCAGCATCTCTCCTGCTCTGCTCCTCCACGCTCATTGGAGCGCTGAGCTGTGGAGAGGGGTTTCTCTACTCTCAGGCACAGAGGATCAGACCCCGGGGACAGCCAGGCACTCAGCATTTTCATGGTGATCACTGACAGACATCCAGCAAGCCCCTTATGGTATGTCAAGCAGAAAGCTGAGGGGGTGAACTACAAGTCTCAGCAAACCCCTATCTGTACTCCCACACACAGCAGAAGCCTTTTAGAGCTTTAATCACGTGCTTAAACCCCCCAACCCCCTCCGCATTGGAATTAATGCATCTGGCGCCCTGTATGTAGATCAGGCGGCCAGACGCATGGATAGGGGGGGCGGCGCCCGTGCACCCGTAATTGACTGGCCGCCACTGGAATTAACCCTTTAAGGCTGGGGTCACACTATTGCGAATTGGATGCGGGGAGATTGTGACCGGCTCTCTATGGAGCACACATCTCCGGGGAGAATTGCACAGGAGCGCTGTGCGCCTTTTGGTCAAAATTCTTGGCCGAAATTCGGGTTGAATTCGGACCCGAAACGGTGAATTGGGGACGCACCGGACCCCCTGCTGTGAGCCGCTGCGTTCTATAATGTCAACCCAGCCTTACGTGTAGGAAAACTAAGGGGGTTGATTTACTAAAACTGGAAAGAGCAAAATCTGGTGCAGATCTGGATATAAACCAATCAGCTCGCAGGTTTTATTGCCAAAGCCTAATTGAACAAGCTGAAGTTAGGAGCTGATTGGCTCCCATGCACATATGCACGAAACTTAGGACCCTTCAGTTTTAGTAAATCAACCGCTTTAAGAGTCTTCTCCTATAGAATTTGCCCTCTTATGTTAGGTATTTTTTTTATTGTCTGTTTCAGGTAGTCATACAAATCACATTGTGTAAATCTTCCATAGAAGGCTGAGGCTCGGGGAATGGATGCATTCATAGAAACCAGACAATAGGTTGTTTTTTTATTTTTTATTTTTTTTATTTTTTTTATTTTATCTTACATTCATTGCAGTGGGTAGCACTCTCGCCTAGCAGGGAAAAAGGGTTGCTGGTTCGAATCCCAACCACGACACTACCTGCCTGGAGTTTGCATGTTCTCCCTGTGCCTGCGTGGGTTTCCTCCGGGTGCTCAGGTTTCCTCCCACACTCCAAAGATATGCTGGTAGGTTAATTGGATCCGGTCTAAATTGTCCCTAGTATGTATGAATGTGAGTTAGGGACCTTAGATTGTAAGCTCCTTGAGAGTAGGGACCGATGTGAATGTACAATGTATATGTAAAGCGCTGCGTAAGTTGACGGCGCTATACAAGAACCATAAATAATAATAATAATAATTGCAAGAAAAACTCACTACAGTGATAATGAAGTATAAGAACAAAAAAAAAAAAAAAGAAAACAAAGCTAAGGGTAAGGTCATTGCAAATGAGACTATTATCTACGACTACAATGTATTTTCAGTAAGAATATATTTTTCAGATATTGTAACACTTTCTGATGCCCCTTTCACATTTTCCATGCTTGCCCTATTATTGTATTTTGGCTGCTGTGTTCGATCTATATAAGGTTTGTGCAGGCTCCCTCTAGTGGCCGTCATCTGTAATGTCAGGGAAGGCGATTAGAACCGCTGGGAGCAAATGATTACAATTTTTTTATTAGTATTTGTCTTCTTATTATAATACAGGATTTATATCGGGCCCACAGTTTGTGCAGCATTTTACAAAATAAAAGGAGACAGAACCGGCTGCTTTCACACTGATCCATTTTGTTCGGTTAAAAAAAAAAAAAAAAGAAAAATGCATGAAAAATGCATCCTTTAAATCATGGATGCTCAACCTGTGGCTCCTCCAGCTGTTGCAAAACTACAAGTCCCATGAGGCATTGCAAGCCGCTGACCGTTACAAGCATGACTCCCACAGGCAGAGGCATGATGGGACTTGTAGTTCCCCAACAGCTGGAGGGGCCACAGGCTGAGCACCCTTGCTTTACATCCTATGGAACTCTTCACACTGGTCCATTGTGTTTTAGTTGCATTTTTAATAAACCTCTTTGCTGCATTTTTGGTGAATGTTTGGTCAGGTAACAAAAAAAAAACAACGCACCAAAAACGCACCTCTCCACGGAAATGAATGAAAAACGCAACAAAAATGCAACTCACCTGTCGGAAGTGCTTTATCCAGTCCAGAGATATGGGGGAAAAATATAGCGCACACGCATGAAAAATGCAAAAAAAAAAAAATGCCGCAAAAATACATATGCTTTTTTAATGCGTTTCTGATACAGAGCAGCATGAAAGTAGCCGAAGGGCTAGTTCACACCACATGTGTTCCAGTGCTTTTTTTTCTGCATCCAAAATGCATAGAAAGTAGGTTACCTGTACATGTTTTTCAATGGCATAGTTCACAGCAATGCTTGCAGTTCCAGTGCATTCCAGTTCCAGTGGGAAGTGCTTTTTCCAGTCTAGAAATATGGGGGTTAAACGCAACGCAAATTTATAAAAAATGCAGCAAAAAATGCAACTGGGAAGTACTTTGTCCAATCCAGAGATATGGGGTAAAGCGCAACCCAAACGTCTGAAAAATGCATCAAAAGTGCAACTGGGACTGGATGAAGCACTTTCCAGCTGTGTTTTTGGGGGGAAAATGCAACACAAACGCATAAAAAAATCTTCAAAAACACAGCTGGAAAGTGCTTCGTCCAGTCCCAGTTGCGTTTTTGATGCGTTTTTCAGACATTTGCGTTGCGTTTTACCCCATATCCCTGGACTGGACAAAGCACTTCCCAGTTGCGTTTTTTGAGATATGGGGGGAAAATGCAACACAAACGCATAAAAAATTGTTACAAAAATGCAGCTGGGAAGTGCTTTTTCCAGTCTGGAAATATGAGGGTAAAATGCAACGCAAATGCATAAACAAAGCAGCAAAAAACGCAACTGGGAAGTGCTTTGTCCAGTCCAGAGATATAGGGTAAAACGCAACGCAAATGTCTGAAAAACGCATAAAAATGCAACTGGGACTGGATGAAGCACTTTCCAGCTGTGTTTTTGATGCAATTTTTAATGCGTTTGCGTTGCATTTTTCCTCCATATCTCTGGACTGGACAAAGCACTTCCCAGTTGCGTTTTTTGTGATATGGGGGGGGGGGGGAAATGCAACACAAACACATACAAAATTCTTCAAAAACACAGCTGGAAAGTGCTTCGTTCAGTCCCAGTTGCATTTTTGATGCGTTTTTCAGACATTTGCGTCGCGTTTTACCCCATATCTCTGGACGAGACAAAGCACTTCTCAGTTGCATTTTTTTTTTATATGGGGGGGAAAATGCAACACAAACGCATAAAAAATTGTTAAAAAAATGCAGCTGAGAAGTGCTTTTTCCAGTCTAGAAATATGAGGGTTAAACGCAATGCAAATGCATAAAGAATGGAGCAAAAAACGCAACTGGGAAGTGCTTTGTCCAGTCCAGAGATATGGGGGGGAAAATGCAACACAAACGCATAAACAAATGCATGAAAAACGCACCTGTCCATTGAAATGAATGAACAATGCATCAAAAACACAACTGGGAAGTGCTTTCCAGTCCAGAGATATGGGGAGGAAAAGGCAACGCAAATGCATAAAAAATGCATCAAAAACACAGCTGGGAAGTGCTTTCCAGTCCAGAGATATGCGGGGGGGGGGGGATGCAACACAAACGCATAAAAAATGCATCAAAAACACAGCTGGGAAGTGCTTTCCAGTCCAGAGATATGCGGGGGGGGGGGGGGATGCAATGCAAACGCATAAAAAATCTTTCAAAAACACAGCTGGGAAGTGCTTTTTACAGTCTAGAAATATGGGGGTTAAAAGCAACGCAAATGCATAAAAAAACGCAGAAAAAAACACAACTGGGAAGTGCTTTCCAGTCCAGAGATATGGGGAGGAAAAAGCAACACAAACGCATAAAAAATGCTTCACAAACGCAGCTGGGAAGTGCTTTTTCCAGTCCGGAAAATATGGGGGTTAAACGCAACGCAAATGCATAAAAAACACAGCTGGGAAGTGCTTTTACCAGTCCAGAGATATGGGGGGGAAAACGCAATGCAAATGCATAAAGAATGGAGCAAAAAACGCAACTGGGAAGTGCTTTGTCCAGTCCAGAGATATGGGGGGGGAAATGCAACACAAACGCATAAACAAATGCATGAAAAACGCACCTGTCCATTGAAATGAATGAACAATGCATCAAAAACACAGCTGGGAAGTGCTTTCCAGTCCAGAGATATGCGGGGGGGGGGGGGGGATGCAATGCAAACGCATAAAAAATCTTTCAAAAACACAGCTGGGAAGTGCTTTTTACAGTCTAGAAATATGGGGGTTAAAAGCAACGCAAATGCATAAAAAAACGCAGCAAAAAACACAACTGGGAAATGCTTTGTCTAGTCCAGAGATATGGGGGGAAAAATGCAACGCAAACGCATACAAAAATGCATCAAAAACGCACCTGTCCATTGAAATGAATGGACAATGCATCAAAAACACAACTGGGAAGTGCTTTCCAGTCCAGAGATATGGGGAGGAAAAAGCAACACAAACGCATAAAAAATGCTTCACAAACGCAGCTGGGAAGTGCTTTTTCCAGTCCAGAAAATATGGGGGTTAAACGCAACGCAAATGCATAAAAAACACAGCTGGGAAGTGCTTTTACCAGTCCAGAGATATGGGGGGGGAAACGCAATGTAAATGCATCAGCAATGCAACACACCATGGCAAAAACGCATATGTGTTTTTGCTGCTTTTTTGATACAGATGAATGTAAAAGCAGTCTTACAATACTATTCAAGACCAAGGGATTAGGAGGATCCTCCTCGCAAGAGCTTACAATCTAAAAGATTTTTTTTGAGCACAACTAAAATCTCAAAGGATGGATCACTGTCAATGGAAGAACGCCGATGTGCAGACATGAATAAAGAGTCGCAGTAGTTTGTAGAATTCTGTGCAGTTGTCAGGACGGGGTGGGATGATCCAAATCAGTCGCATTGTGAGCAATCACCCTCATTTTTATATATTTATTTTTTGATGGAAGCGCACAATAAAGAGCACATTGTAATGTAATCATGTATTTTATGTTTGTTTAGACCTTTGCAGAACACAGGGACAGCAATAAAAGCCTTGACATTTCTCCCCCGGAAAGCCTTCCTTCAAAATTTTCCATACCGAGACCTTCTACAACCATTACATAAAGTTTTACTTTTCTTTCTTTCTTCGGCATTAAAGCTGAACTCCGGGAAAACCAAAACTCCTCCCTTGCAGTGTGGCGGCAGAAGTAATATCAAAGGCAAAACTTTATTTTAGAGTAAGGGAGGGTTATAATCCTCATCAGGTTATGTTGTGTCATCTGTGCCCCATTGGGGAGATTTCCCTTCACTTCCTTTCCCATAACCAAAACAGGAAGTGAGAGGAAACCCCTCTAGAGTGAGCGAATTCCTGAACTAGTGTCCCCATTGGAAGATTTCCCCTCACTTCCTGTCCTATAGCCAAAACAGAAAGTGAAAGTAAGACCCTCCAAAAGGAGCCAATTCCTGAACTAGGAAGGGAGGGCTATAACCCCCGTCATGTTATGTTGTGCCATTTGTGCCCCATTGGGGAGATTTCTCTTCACCTCCTTTTCCATAACCAAAAGAGAAAGTGAGAGGAAATCCCAAAGTGAGAAAATTCCTGAACTAATGTCCCCATTGAAAGATTTCCCCCCACTACCTGTCCTATAGGCAAAACAGGAAGTGAGAGGAAATCCCTCCAAAGTAAGCAAATTCCTGAATTTGTGTCTCCATTGGAAGATTTCCCCTCACTTCCTGTCTTATAGCCAAAACAGGAAGTGAGAGGAAACCCCTCTAAAGTGAGTGAATTCCTAAACTAGTGTCCCCATAGGAAGATTCCCCCTCACTTCCTGTCTCTTAACCAAAACAGGAAGTGAGAGGAAACTCCTCCAAAGTGAGCAAATTCCTGAACTAGTGTCCCCATTGGAAGATTTCCCCTCAATTCCTGTCCTATATCCAAAACAGGAAGTGAGAGGAAACCCCTCCAAAGTGAGAGAATTCTTGAACTAGGGTCTCCATTAGAAGATTTCCCCTCACTCCCTGTTCTGGTGACAACATAAAATTTGGGATTTTCTTTTACTTTTGCTGATAATGGTAAATAGGACAAACAGAGAAAGTGAATCTCCCTAACAAGGGCACAAACAACAATACAAACTGACAGAGGTTCAATCCCATCTCCACTCTATCCAAAAATAAAAACAAAAGTATTGTCTTTAGTATCACTTTAACTGCTTGTTTTTGTGTAGGGAGACCAGGTAACACATTTTTTTTTTTTTTTTTACATGATCCTCCGCTCCCGCAGCCTTTTTTCATTCATATAATAAAAAATATAAAACCCGGGACAAGGGGTGGGCAGAAGGGAGAGATGCCCTGGGCACAGCGGGTATTGTAGGGATGGGGGCGCTGCAAGTTCCTTCTACTATAAGGCTGAGAGGAGAAGTGACAGCGGCATCACTACTTCTGTCTGCCCAGCACTAGAAGGGGCAAGGAGAGAGCTGAGCGGTGGCAGCCCGTCCATTAGTGGCACACAGGCACCGCCCCCCCTATCCATGCGTCCGGCCCCCTGATCTACATACAGGGCGCCGGACCATGGATTCCAATGCGGGATGGGTGTTTCTTTGAAGCACCTGATTAGAGCCAGAGGTTCTAATAGGCTTCAAAAAAGTGTGGGCTCGGGGCGCAGAGCACTGTGCCTGAAGCCCACCCAGTTGTGTGAGATAGCTATTTTCATACTAAATCTCCTGAGACCTGTTTCCCGATTGGCCAAAACGTCAGGCAATCCTATTGAATGCCTAGCGCTTAGGAGGAAGAGAGTGGAGACGTACGGTGGAAGCTGCTAGAGGAGCAGACACTGGAGCCGCTGCTCACACCTCGCCACATAGATGGGGCCCGCCCGCCGCGCTGGAGGGGACACCGGAACCACTGCCCACACCTCGCCACCTAGATGGGGCCCACCCGCCGTGCTGGAGGGGACACCGGAACCGCTGCCCGCACCTCGCCACCTAGATGGGGCCCACCCGCCGTGCTGGAGGGGACACCGGAACCGCTGCCCGCACCTCGCCACCTAGATGGGGCCCACCCGCCGTGCTGGAGGGGACACCGGAACCGCTGCCCACACCTCGCCACCTAGATGGGGCCCACCCGCCGTGCTGGAGGGGACACCGGAACCGCTGCCCACACCTCGCCACCTAGATGGGGCCCACCCGCCGTGCTGAAGGGGACACCGGAACCACTGCCCGCACCTCGCCACCTAGATGGGGCCCACCCGCCGTGCTGGAGGGGACACCGGAACCGCTGCCCACACCTCGCCACCTAGATGGGGCCCACCCGCCGTGCTGGAGGGGACACCGGAACCGCTGCCCGCACCTCGCCACCTAGATGGGGCCCGCCCGCCTTGCTGAAGGGGACACCGGAACCACTGCCCGCACCTCGCCACCTAGATGGGGCCCACCCGCCGTGCTGGAGGGGACACCGGAACCGCTGCCCGCACCTCGCCACATAGATGGGGCCCACCCGCCGTGCTGGAGGGGACACCGGAACCGCTGCCCGCACCTCGCCACATAGATGGGGCCCGCCCGCCGCGCTGGAGGAGACACCGGAACCGCTGCCCGCACCTCGCCACATAGATGGGGCCCGCCCGCCGTGCTGGAGGGGACACTGGAACCGCTGCCCGCACCTCGCCACATAGATGGGGCCCACCCGCCGTGCTGGAGGGGACACCGGAACCGCTGCCCGCACCTCGCCACATAGATGGGGCCCGCCCGCCGTGCTGGAGGAGACACCGGAACCGCTGCCCGCACCTCGCCACATAGATGGGGCCCGCCCGCCGCGCTGGAGGGGACACCGGAACCGCTGCCCGCACCTCGCCACATAGATGGGGCCCACCCGCCGTGCTGGAGGGGACACCGGAACCGCTGCCCGCACCTCGCCACATAGATGGGGCCCGCCCGCCGTGCTGGAGGGGACACCGGAACCGCTGCCCACACCTCGCCACATAGATGGGGCCCACCCGCCGTGCTGGAGGGGACACCGGAACCGCTGCCCGCACCTCGCCACATAGATGGGGCCCGCCCGCCGTGCTGGAGGAGACACCGGAACCGCTGCCCGCACCTCGCCACATAGATGGGGCCCGCCCGCCGCGCTGGAGGGGACACCGGAACCGCTGCCCGCACCTCGCCACCTAGATGGGGCCCGCCCGCCGTGCTGGAGGAGACACCGGAACCCAGCACTGCCCAGTGGTGATCAAATAACACCAAAATAAAGCTCTATTGGTGTGAAAAAAAAATGATACAAAATTGGCTTGGGTACAGTGTTGCATGACCTCGCAATTACCAGTCAAAGTAGCGCAGTGCTGAATAGTCATGAAGGGGGTAAAACCTTCCGGAGCTGAAGTGGTTAAAGCAGAACTTCACCCAAAAAAACAAGTTATAAACAAATAGGCAGAAGATTTACCCCCTTCATGACCAGGCCATTTTTTTAACCCTTTAAAGGGTTAACTGTGTGCCTAGGACCTAGGTTGTGCTTACTCACTGTGGGGGAGGTGCTTTGACAAGGGGAAGGCAGTGATCCATATCCCTGCCTTTGCAGAGACACAGGATCCATGTCTTTTCTACGAAACAGAACGGCGATCTGCCTTGTTTACATAGGCAGACCCGACGTTCTGCCCGAGTAATCGGCGGGTGGCGGTGGACATCGAGCCCGTGGTACCCACCGCTGAGCTTTTGCTGTGTAAAATCACAGCAGGAGTGGCGTGCGTGTGCCCCAGACACCCCAAAGGTGTCAGATCACGGACCAGGTACCTGATCTGGTGCAGAGCAGCCACTTTAACGCAGCATATCTGCGGTGGGCGGTCGTTAAGTGAAAAAAAAAAAAAAAAATGACAAGAACAGCTTCTGTTGTAATATTGGCTTTCTAGCCAGAGACTTTGCTCGCAGTACCTTTTTTCTGCCATTAGATGTCCTCGGTCTGATATCTAGCGTCATTCAACTGATTTCCTGGCTGGACCCACCCACCCAGCCTGTGATAGGAGAAGAAGCCATGTCTCTGTCGCTCTGCTCTCCCCTTCAATCAGCATGCCATTTTTGTGGTAACAGAATCCATTTTGGCATAGTCATCCCTAGACAAGACGTGACTTAAATCTTTTTACAGTGAACTTGTGCTTTTGAAAGTGTATGGGTAAAGCAAGAGTTTCACTTACTTTGTCCCACCCCCCTAGCAGCAGCACATGCTCACCTTCCGTTTGCTATCCTGCTGTTCCGTTCAGACCCCGGGAGCGAAATAAAATACGCTGTACTGCCATTTATGCGATTCAATACCAGTGGCAGCTGGTGCTAATTTTTTTTTCTTTGGGGGAGGGGGGGGGGGGCGCGGCAAACAAACCTGGCCTCCTCACTACACTCTCACCCCATCGCTCGCCCACTCTCACCCATTGCCCGCCAGCCCCGCGGAGGAAAAGAGGGACTTTGTTCCAAAACAGGGACATTTGGAAGGTATGTTGTTGATAAAGCTAGAGAAAAAAAAACTAAAAAAAAAAACCATAAAGCTAATAAAAGAATGATTATGCATCAAATATGGTGCTTTCTACACTTTAAGCTTATATTACTCCTCCCTTGGGTCTTTCTCCCGCCTCCTCCTCCTCCTCCTCCTCCTCCTCCTCAACCTCCTCAACCAATGACATTTTTCAATCAAATCTTTCCATTTTCAGTACATACTTCATTTTAGCCCCACTGATGTCCTCACTGGGTCTCTGTGCTTCTCTCTGCAATGTAGGAAGATCATGGCTGGTGGGAGGAGCCGGCCGTATATAGCTTCCTGAAAACATCCCAGCACCCTGCCTCAGTACTCTTATCAAGGGGCCCCCATGCAAGCAGTAGGTCATCACTTGGGAGGAGTTATGCAAAAATCAAAGTGCCTTGCTAGTCTGGAGGAGTGGGCGTTCCTAGTCAGGCTGTATTTGCATGTGTACCGCCCACATGTGACTGAAATCCAATGAATGGAAGGGGCCGGCCAGGGATAGTAAGGCTGGGGAGCAAGGCTGGGGCAAGGGGTGGGCAGGAGGGTGGCACGGATAAAGTACACAGATGGGGTATGTGGCTATACTTGGGGGAATGTGTTCCCTGTTTAAACATAAAGGTTTACTCCCCACATATGAAATACTTGCAAATAATCTCTGAGCCAGGCATCACAGCAAAACTGCATCGTGTTTAGAGTGACATAAAGAATGAATGCCACCTTCCTATTGGCACGTAACACCTTTTTTCTGCAGTTTAATCACAGTTTGGTAACGCGGGCATAATTGTATCGATTCTGCCCGTGATTTGAATTCACTTAGATGCCTTATGGGATGCTGCTTGTCGCATCAAATAAGTTCATGTTCTTCATTTTGGCCCGGCGCCAGACGCGTTTTTTCACGCATGTTTTGCCGTGATTTTCGTTAGACATTCGCGTGAAAATGGCACCACGTTTGGGGTGACATTAAGAATAAATGCCAGCCATGCCACTGAAGAATGAACACCACCCACATGCACGTTTTTTTTGGCGTTTTGCCATGATTTTAGCACAGTTTGAAAACACGGGCAGAATCTCGCCAATTCTGCCCACCATTCCAAATCCCTCAGGTGGGCACAGGGCCTTGGTAAACCTGCGCCCTTCATGGTCGATTTTAACGACTGCAAGACCGCAAAACGCATATATACCTTGCGGTTTGCAAGTGGTTTACCGCGGTTATGGGTGAAGATATCGGCCATAACCGTAGTATCTGTTTCTTTAGCTTTCTCACAAAAGGGTTCCAAGTGGCTCATGACCCGCTTTCAGAAGTGGCGGGAGGGCACGTCCCTCACCCACCGCACGCCAGTACTTCTCAGGCTTACTGTTCAAACTGGTCAGCCCCGGAGAACGATCCGACGGTGCGGCCGGCTGCTTGGTACCGTTCGTCTCAGGGCTGGTGCTTGGCCACGGACCACTCTGGCACCCAATGCTGTTAATTGTGAAGGAGAAGGGTAGTCCTCCAAGTCACAAGTAGGACCTTACTCCCTATCAGTGGAATGAGCTTAAAGTAGGATTGACCCGGACAGTCCGGGTTTTGAATCATGTGTCCGGGCTTCAGATTTCCTGAAACCCGGACACATTATTCAGAATGGACTGCAGTTCCCCAAGTAACTGAGTACCACAACCGCCTAGTACATAGGTGTGCGCATGGGCCCCCCGACCCCATACAAGGACAGGAGAGGAGAGACGGCTCATTCTGCTCCTCCTCCTCCCACCCTTACCACTCTGTCTACCCACCCACACTCTAATCCAATTCCCCGGCATTCTGTGCCTCAGGAAATGGATGGAGATTTGAACCCCAGCAGCTGGCAGATACATTGTGGATGCCTGAGCCTCCATCCTTAGTTGAGTAAACTCACCATCCACTGTCTGATACTGAAGTCTCCCTCCTCCCTCCCTTCTCTTTCCTGTCTCTGAGCGAGTGAGTACACTGAGGTAAGGGGGACTCAGATATAAGGGGTGCCCTGTGGACTCTGATGTAAGGGGGGCTTTGGGAACCCTGATTTAAGTGGGAATGCTAAAGTGTTCGTCTATGATCACCTCTATGGCCTTGGAGGACCGGAGCAACATCATGACGTCACTTACAGTCCAGGGTGAAAGTAAACTTTTTTTTTTTTTTAAAAGCAAGAGATCAAAAAAAAATGTTTTTTAATCTTTTGCTTTTAAAGGTAAATAAGAGATATGGGGACTTTTTGACCCCAGGTGTATCAATAAAGAAGACCTAAAAGGGAGGTTTATATTCTTTGTAATAGTAATAAAAGTGATAAAAAAAATTAAAGGGACAGTGTTAAAATAAAAAATAAAATAAATAAGACTTTTTTTTTTAAAGTGCCCCCATCCCTCCGTGTTTGCGCACAGAAGCGAACGCGTACGTAAGTCACACAAGCATATGTAAATGGTATTCACACCGCACATGTGAGGTATCGCCGCCAACGTTAGATCGATAATTCTAGCACTAGACCTTCTCTGTAACTCTAAACAGGTGACCTGTAAAAAAAAATATTTAAAGCGTCGCCCTTGGAGATTTTTAAGTAGCGTAGTTTGTCCCCATTCCACGAGCGTGCGCAATTTTAAAGCGTGACATGTTAGGTATCTATTTACTCGTCGTAACATCATCTTTGACATTTTACAAAAAAAAAATTGGTGTATATGATGTGTTTTGATGTTTTTTTAATTCATGAAAGTGTATTTTTCGTAAAAAAGAATTGCGTTTGCAAAACCGCTGAGCGAATACCATGTGACAAAGAAAATTGGAGCAGTCGCCATTTTATTCCCTAGGGTCTCTGCTTAAAAAAAAAAAAAAAATGTATAATGTTTGGGGGTTTTAGGTAATTTTCTAGCAAAAAATACAGATTTAAACTTGATAACAAAAAGTACCTGAAAAATCCAGGATGCCAGTAAAATAATAACAATGTAACAATTTGTAAACATTGAAAACTTATTTATAAACATTGTAGTGGATGTTATCTTTGACAGTTAAAGCAAACACAGCCTTAAAGTGACCCCGTACCCAACTTTAAACTCTTAAAGGAGCCCCCCCCCCCCCCCGGCCACGACTGTCTTTTTTTAAAGGGAAAAATAATGAGAGCACAGCTGATGTCTCCTGCAGTCCGGTGCATGCCCCCTGCCGACCCACCGGCTATAATTGGTTCCTCATCTCCCTGGTAATGTACCAACTATAACCTAAGGGGCCCCAGGGCCCACGTCAGCTGCCCTTTAGTTTCTATGGAAACTCAGCTGCGGCCTGACTTGTGCATCTGAGGTCCGAATCTGTTTACTGGATAAAGGAGAAGAAGGCCTGAGGTTGGGGGTGTCTTTTATTTGTATGTGAACCTTGTACTTCAAACTTCTGCCTGAGAGAAGAAACCACATGTTTTTTTTTTTATTATTGGCCAAAAAATGAATTTGATTTAAAGTGTATCCAACACCAAAACCCTTTTTTGGAATGATTAGAACCCTTGTTGGGTTTTAATTTTTCCCTCATTGGGGAGATTTCCCTTTGCTTTCTGTTCTGGTGACACAACAGGAAGTGGGAGGAAATCTCTCCAAAGTGACACAACAGGAAGTGGGAGGAAATCTCTCCGAAGTGACAGTTGTCCACATTTCCCCACCATACTGTGGTGGCAACTGTAACGTTTTGGATTTCCCATCACTTTCTATTCTGGGGTCATGGTCATAGTGTGGCACAGCAAGGCAACCTTTTGCCACACAATTCAATCTTTTATTGCGTTTTGTAACTGGAGTGGAGCCTGGGTTATCTACTAATATTTTAGCCAATCCCAGCCGACTGTCATTACCTTGTCCAATGAGAGTGCCTCAGTGGGTGGTAAGGGCTCTCACACTGGACAGTGGAATGGCTGTTATTGTTAATAGTTGCAGAGGAATTTGGGGAGCTCTTGAGGCAAATTGGGGTGCTCTCCAACCTGACCGGGGACAAAAGTAAGGGTCTCAACCATGCCCGAGGTAAAAGTAGGGACCTTCACACTTTTTGGGATATTGTGGGGGGTCTCCACTCTGCCTGGGATAGAAGCGGAAGTCTCCTTGGGATAAAAGCAGGGGGGTTCCAGCCTGCCTGGGGAAGAAGGGGGGTCTGCATCACTTTGGACAGAAGCACCCCCACCCTGGGCAGAAGCAAAACTAGGGATCTGGGAGACTTCAACCTAGGCAGAAATAAAGCTAAGGATCTGGGGGTCTCCAACCTAGGCATAAATAAGGCTAAGGATCTGGGGGTCTCTAACTTAGGCAGAAAAAAAGCAAAGGATCCGGGGGTCTCCAACCTAGGCAGAAGCAAAGCTCATAATTTGGGGGTCTTCAACCTTGGCAGAAATAAGGCTAAGGATCTGGGGGTCACCAACCTGGTCAAAAGCAAAGCTTGGGATCTGGGGAATCTTCAACCTGAGTAGACTCAAAGCTCTAGGCAGGGGTTCTCCAGCCAGCAAAGAGGTCAAGCTAAGATCTGGGGGTCTCCAACTTGGACAGGAACAATGAAAGAAAGAAAGGTTTCCACCCTGCCTGGGGTCAGAAGTAGGGAATAAAACCCAGCCCAGGGTCACATATGAGGGTCGCCACCCTGCCTAGAGTTAGATGCTGGGGTCTCCCACTGCCCAGTGTTGGATATGGGGGCCTCCCTATGCCTAAGTACAGATGTGGGGACCTCCATCCTGCCCAGCGTTGAAATTGGGGATCTTGCCCGGGAACAGGTGTGGGGTCTGCCTTCTGCTTGGGGTTAGATATGAAGGTGTTACCCCTGATTGAGTAATATCTCCATAGATCATATACAGTATATTGGGGTAGAATATTGTTGCCCCCCCCCCCCATAAAGGGTCAGACGTGAGGGTTCTCCCCTCAGCCTGGGGTCTAATGTGGGGTTCTTCCCCTTCCTCAGGGTCAGATATGGGGGTTGGGTGTTGCCCCCCCCCCCCAGGGTCAGATGTGAGGTTCTTCCCGCTGGATGGGTCAGATGTGAGGTTCTGCTCCCCTAGTCGGGTGAGATATGGGGGTCTCCTCCCCCATGGTTGGGTCAGATATGGGGGGGGCTCCTCCTCCATGGTCAGATATTGGGGTCTCCTCCATGGTCGGGTCAGATATTGGGGTCTCCCTCATGGTTGGGTCAGATATGGGGGGGGGCTCCTCCTCCATGGTCGGGTCAGATATTGGGGTCTCCCCCATGGTTGGGTCAGATATGGGGGGGGGCCTCCTCCTCCATGGTCGGGTCAGATATTGGGGTCTCCCCCATGGTTGGGTCAGATATGGGGTGGGGGCCTCCTCCTCCATGGTCGGGTCAGATATTGGGGTCTCCTCCATGGTCGGATCTCCCCCATGCCGGGGTCGGGTCTCCCCCATGTCCGCCCCCCGCCCACACACACACACACAGGACTCCTCCAGCTTCTCCGGTTCCTCCGGTGGTTAGGCGGAGTCTCGGCTCTGTGTTTAGCTCTCTCCGGTCCACGTGGCTCCGCCAGCCGCTATATAGAGTCTCCGGCGGAGGGAGCGGAGGGGAGAGGCGGGGAATCGGAGCGGAGTCCGGGATTCTCTCCGGTAAGTTCTGTCCTCTGAGCCGAGCGATGAGAGCCGAACAAAGAGAACCGAGTCACCGGGAGGAGGGGACCGGGCACCGTGCGGGGGAGGGATACTCACTACCGGATCCAGGGACCGACAGGGGACACCGGGCTATACGGAGAGAAGACGGATCTGTATACAGGGGACCGGGCACTACGAGATAATGGGGGGAAACCATGACTGGTATAGACCGGGCACTACGAGATAATGGGGGAAAACCATGACTGGTATAGACGGGGCACTATGAGATAATGGGGGAATACCATGACTGGTATAGACCGGGCACTAGGAGATAATGGGGGAATACCATGACTGGTATAGACGGGGCACTATGAGATAATGGGGGAATACCATGACTGGTATTGACCGGGCACTAGGAGATAATGGGGGAATACCATGACTGGTATAGACCGGGCACTACGAGATAATGGGGGAAAACCATGACTGGTATAGACCGGGCACTACGAGATAATGGGGGGAAACCATGACTGGTATAGACCGGGCACTAGGAGATAATGGGGGAATACCATGACTGGTATAGACCGGGCACTATGAGATAATGGGGGGAATACCATGACTGGTATAGACCGGGCACTAGGAGATAATGGGGGAATACCATGACTGGTATAGACGGGGCACTATGAGATAATGGGGGAATACCATGACTGGTATTGACCGGGCACTAGGAGATAATGGGGGGAAAACCATGACTGGTATAGACCGGGCACTATGAGATATTGGAGGAAAACCATGACTGGTATAGACGGGGCACTATGAGATAATGGGGGAATACCATGACTGGTATAGACCGGGCACTAGGAGATAATGGGGCAATACCATGACTGGTATAGACCGGGCACTACGAGATAATGGGGGAAAACCATGACTGGTATAGACCGGGCACTACGAGATAATGGGGGGAAACCATGACTGGTATAGACCGGGCACTAGGAGATAATGGGGGAATACCATGACTGGTATAGACCGGGCACTATGAGATAATGGGGGGAATACCATGACTGGTATAGACCGGGCACTAGGAGATAATGGGGGAATACCATGACTGGTATAGACCGGGCACTACGAGATAATGGGGGAAAACCATGACTGGTATAGACCGGGCACTATGAGATATTGGAGGAAAACCATGACTGGTATAGACGGGGCACTATGAGATAATGGGGGAATACCATGACTGGTATAGACCGGGCACTAGGAAATAATGGGGGAATACCATGACTGGTATAGACCGGGCACTATGAGATAATGGGGGAAAACCATGACTGGTATAGACCGGGCACTACGAGATAATGGGGGGAAACCATGACTGGTATAGACCGGGCATTACAAGATAATGGGGGGAAACCATGACTGGTATAGACCGGGCACTACGAGATAATGGGGGGAAACCATGACTGGTATAGACCGGGCACTATGAGATAATGGGGGAATACCATGACTGGTATAGAGCGGGCATTACGAGATAATAGGGGAATACCATGACTGGTATAGACCGGGCACTACGAGATAATTGGGGAAAACCATGACTGGTATAGACTGGGCATTACGAGATAATGGGGGAATACCATGACTGGGCACTATGAGATAATGGGGGTGAATACCATGACATGTGTATGAGTGTAGGGTGTACAGATCTCATAGATGAGTGTAGGGTGTACAGAGCTCATAGATTAGGGTGTACAGAGCTCATAGATTAGGGGGTACAGAGCTCATAGATGAGCGTAGGGTGTACAGAGCTCATAGATGAGTGTAGGGTGTACAGAGCTCAAAGATTAGGGTGTACAGAGCTCGTAGATGAGTGTAGGGTGTACAGGGCTCATAGATGAGTGTAGGGTGTACAGGGCTTATAGATGAGTGTAGGGTGTACAGAGCTCATAGATGAGTGTAGGGTGTACAGTGCTCATAGATGAGTGTAGGGTGTACAGAGCTCATAGATGAGTGTAGGGTGTACAGAGCTCATAGATGAGTGTAGGGTGTACAGAGTTTATAGATGAGTGTAGGGTGTACAGAGCTCATAGATTAGGGTGTACAGAGCTCATAGTTTAGGGTGTACAGGGCTCATAGATGAGTGTAGGGTGTACAGGGCTCATAGATGAGTGTAGGGTGTACAGGGCTCATAGATGAGTGTAGGGTGTACAGGGCTCATAGATGAGTGTAGGGTGTACAGAGCTCATAGATGAGTGTAGGGTGTACAGAGCTCATAGATGAGGGTGTACAGAGCTCATAGTGTAGGGTGTACAGAGCTCATAGTGTAGGGTGTACAGAGCTCATAGTGTAGGGTGTACAGAGCTCATAGATGAGGGTGTACAGGGCTCATAGATGAGGGTGTACAGAGCTCATAGATGAGGGTGTACAGAGTTCATAGTGTAGTGTGTACAGAGCTCATAGATGAGGGTGTACAGAGCTCATAGATGAGTGTAGGGTGTACAGAGCTCATAGATGAGGGTGTACAGAGCTCATAGTGTAGGGTGTACAGAGCTCATGGATGAGGGTGTACAGAGCTCATAGATGAGGGTGTACAGAGCTCATAGTGTAGGGTGTACAGAGCTCATAGATGAGGGTGTACAGAGCTCATAGATGAGGGTGTACAGAGTTCATAGATGAGGGTGTACAGAGCTCATAGATGAGGGTGTACAGGGCTCATAGATGAGGGTGTACAGGGCTCATAGATGAGGGTGTACAGAGCTCATAGATGAGGGTGTACAGAGCTCATAGATTATGGTGTACAGGGCTCATAGATGAGGGTGTACAGAGCTCATAGTGTAGGGTGTACAGATTCATAGATGAGGGTGTACAGAGCTCATAGGGTAGGGTGTACAGAGCTCATAGATGAGGGTGTACAGAGCTCATAGATGAGGGTGTACAGAGCTCATAGATGAGGGTGTACAGGGCTCATAGATGAGGGTGTACAGGGCTCATAGATGAGGGTATACAGAGCTCATAGATGAGGGTGTACAGAGCTCATAGATGAGGGTGTACAGAGCTCATAGATGAGGGTGTACAGAGCTCATAGATGAGGGTGTACAGAGCTCATAGTGTAGGGTGTACAGAGCTTATAGATGAGGGTGTACAGAGCTCATAGATGAGGGTGTACAGAGCTCATAGATGAGGGTATACAGAGCTCATAGATGAGGGTGTACAGAGCTCATAGATGAGGGTGTACAGAGCTCATAGTGTAGGGTGTACAGAGCTTATAGATGAGGGTGTACAGAGCTCATAGATGAGGGTGTACAGAGCTCATAGATGAGGGTATACAGAGCTCATAGATGAGGGTGTACAGAGCTCATAGATGAGGGTGTACAGAGCTCATAGTGTAGGGTGTACAGAGCTCATAGATGAGGGTATACAGAGCTCATAGATGAGGGTGTACAGAGCTCATAGATGAGGGTGTACAGAGCTCATAGATGAGGGTGTACAGAGCTCATAGATTATGGTGTACAGGGCTCATAGATGAGGGTGTACAGAGCTCATAGATGAGTGTAGGGTGTACAGAGCTCATAGATGAGGGTGTACAGAGCTCATAGTGTAGGGTGTACAGAGCTCATAGATGAGGGTGTACAGGGCTCATAGATGAGGGTGTACAGAGCTCATAGATGAGGGTGTACAGAGTTCATAGTGTAGTGTGTACAGAGCTCATAGATGAGGGTGTACAGAGCTCATAGATGAGTGTAGGGTGTACAGAGCTCATAGATGAGGGTGTACAGAGCTCATAGTGTAGGGTGTACAGAGCTCATGGATGAGGGTGTACAGAGCTCATAGATGAGGGTGTACAGAGCTCATAGTGTAGGGTGTACAGAGCTCATAGATGAGGGTGTACAGAGCTCATAGATGAGGGTGTACAGAGCTCATAGATGAGGGTGTACAGGGCTCATAGATGAGGGTGTACAGGGCTCATAGATGAGGGTGTACAGAGCTCATAGATTATGGTGTACAGGGCTCATAGATGAGGGTGTACAGAGCTCATAGATGAGGGTGTACAGAGCTCATAGATGAGGGTGTACAGCGCTCATAGATGAGGGTGTACAGAGCTCATAGATGAGGGTGTACAGAGCTCATAGATGAGGGTGTACAGAGCTCATAGATGAGGGTGTACAGAGCTCATAGATGAGGGTGTACAGAGCTCATAGATGAGGGTGTACAGAGCTCATAGATGAGGGTGTACAGAGCTCATAGATGAGGGTATACAGAGCTCATAGATGAGGGTGTACAGAGCTCATAGATGAGGGTGTACAGAGCTCATAGATGAGGGTGTACAGAGCTCATAGATGAGGGTGTACAGAGCTCATAGATGAGGGTGTACAGAGCTCATAGATGAGGGTGTACAGAGCTCATAGGGTAGGGTGTACAGAGCTCATAGATGAGGGTATACAGGGCTCATAGATGAGGGTGTACAGAGCTCATAGATGAGGGTGTACAGAGCTCATAGATGAGGGTGTACAGAGCTCATAGATGAGGGTGTACAGAGCTCATAGATGAGGGTGTACAGAGCTCATAGATGAGGGTGTACAGAGCTCATAGTGTAGGGTGTACAGAGCTCATAGTGTAGGGTGTACAGAGCTCATAGATGAGGGTGTACAGAGCTCATAGATGAGGGTGTACAGGGCTCATAGATGAGGGTGTACAGGGCTCATAGATGAGGGTGTACAGAGCTCATAGATGAGGGTGTACAGAGCTCATAGATTATGGTGTACAGGGCTCATAGATGAGGGTGTACAGAGCTCATAGTGTAGGGTGTACAGAGCTCATAGATGAGGGTGTACAGGGCTCATAGATGAGGGTGTACAGAGCTCATAGTGTAGGGTGTACAGAGCTCATAGATGAGGGTGTACAGAGCTCATAGATGAGGGTGTACAGCGCTCATAGATGAGGGTGTACAGAGCTCATAGATGAGGGTGTACAGAGCTCATAGATGAGGGTGTACAGAGCTCATAGATGAGGGTGTACAGAGCTCATAGATGAGGGTGTACAGAGCTCATAGATGAGGGTGTACAGAGCTCATAGATGAGGGTGTACAGAGCTCATAGATGAGGGTGTACAGAGCTCATAGATGAGGGTGTACAGCGCTCATAGATGAGGGTGTACAGAGCTCATAGATGAGGGTGTACAGAGCTCATAGATGAGGGTGTACAGAGCTCATAGTGTAGGGTGTACAGAGCTCATAGTGTAGGGTGTACAGAGCTCATAGATGAGGGTGTACAGAGCTCATAGATGAGGGTGTAGGGTGTACAGAGCTCATAGATGAGGGTGTACAGAGCTCATAGTGTAGGGTGTACAGAGCTCATAGATGAGGGTGTACAGAGCTCATAGATGAGGGTGTAGGGTGTACAGAGCTCATAGATGAGGGTGTACAGAGCTCATAGGGTAGGGTGTACAGAGCTCATAGATGAGGGTGTACAGAGCTCATAGATGAGGGTATACAGAGCTCATAGATGAGGGTGTACAGAGCTCATAGATGAGGGTGTACAGAGCTCATAGATGAGGGTGTACAGAGCTCATAGATGAGGGTGTACAGAGCTCATAGATGAGGGTGTACAGAGCTCATAGATGAGGGTGTACAGAGCTCATAGATGAGGGTGTAGGGTGTACAGAGCTCATAGATGAGGGTGTACAGAGCTCATAGATGAGGGTGTAGGGTGTACAGAGCTCATAGTGTAAGGTGTACAGAGCTCATAGATGAGGGTGTACAGAGCTCATAGATGAGGGTGTACAGAGCTCATAGATGAGGGTGTACAGAGCTCATAGATGAGGGTGTACAGAGCTCATAGATGAGGGTGTAGGGTGTACAGAGCTCATAGATGAGGGTGTACAGAGCTCATAGATGAGGGTGTAGGGTGTACAGAGCTCATAGTGTAGGGTGTACAGAGCTCATAGATGAGGGTGTACAGAGCTCATAGATGAGGGTGTACAGAGCTCATAGATGAGGGTGTACAGAGCTCATAGATGAGGGTGTACAGAGCTCATAGATGAGGGTGTACAGAGCTCATAGATGAGGGTGTAGGGTGTACAGGGCTCATAGATGAGGGTGTACAGAGCTCATAGATGAGGGTGTACAGAGCTCATAGATGAGGGTGTACAGAGCTCATAGATGAGGGTGTACAGAGCTCATAGATGAGGGTGTAGGGTGTACAGAGCTCATAGATGAGGGTGTACAGAGCTCATAAATGAGGGTGTACAGAGCTCATAGATGAGGGTGTACAGAGCTCATAGATGAGGGTGTACAGAGCTCATAGATGAGGGTGTAGGGTGTACAGAGCTCATAGATGAGGGTGTACAGAGCTCATAGTGTAGGGTGTACAGAGCTTATAGATGAGGGTATACAGAGCTCATAGATGAGGGTGTACAGAGCTCATAGTGTAGGGTGTACAGGGCTCATAGATGAGGGTGTACAGAGCTCATAGATGAGGGTGTACAGAGCTCATAGATGAGGGTGTACAGAGCTCATAGATGAGGGTGTACAGAGCTCATAGATGAGGGTGTACAGAGCTCATAGATGAGGGTGTAGGGTGTACAGAGCTCATAGATGAGGGTGTACAGAGCTCATAGATGAGGGTGTACAGAGCTCATAGATGAGGGTGTACAGAGCTCATAGATGAGGGTGTAGGGTGTACAGAGCTCATAGATGAGGGTGTACAGAGCTCATAGATGAGGGTGTACAGAGCTCATAGATGAGGGTGTACAGAGCTCATAAATGAGGGTGTACAGAGCTCATAGATGAGGGTGTACAGAGCTCATAGATGAGGGTGTACAGAGCTCATAGATGAGGGTGTAGGGTGTACAGAGCTCATAGATGAGGGTGTACAGAGCTCATAGTGTAGGGTGTACAGAGCTTATAGATGAGGGTGTACAGAGCTCATAGATGAGGGTGTACAGAGCTCATAGATGAGGGTGTACAGAGCTCATAAATGAGGGTGTACAGAGCTCATAGATGAGGGTGTACAGAGCTCATAGATGAGGGTGTACAGAGCTCATAGATGAGGGTGTAGGGTGTACAGAGCTCATAGATGAGGGTGTACAGAGCTCATAGTGTAGGGTGTACAGAGCTTATAGATGAGGGTGTACAGAGCTCATAGATGAGGGTGTACAGAGCTCATAGATGAGGGTGTACAGAGCTCATAGATGAGGGTGTACAGAGCTCATAGATGAGGGTGTACAGAGCTCATAGATGAGGGTGTACAGAGCTCATAGATGAGGGTGTACAGAGCTCATAGATGAGGGTGTACAGGGCTCATAGATGAGGGTGTACAGAGCTCATAGATGAGGGTGTACAGAGCTTATAGATGAGGGTGTACAGAGCTCATAGATGAGGGTGTACAGAGCTCATAGATGAGGGTGTACAGAGCTCATAGATGAGGGTGTACAGAGCTCATAGATGAGGGTGTACAGAGCTCATAGATGAGGGTGTACAGAGCTCATAGATGAGGGTGTACAGAGCTCATAGATGAGGGTGTACAGAGCTCATAGATGAGGGTGTACAGAGCTCATAGATGAGGGTGTACAGGGCTCATAGATGAGGGTGTACAGAGCTCATAGTGTAGGGTGTACAGAGCTCATAGATGAGGGTGTACAGAGCTCATAGATGAGGGTGTACAGAGCTCATAGTGTAGGGTGTACAGAGCTCATAGATGAGGGTGTACAGAGCTCATAGATGAGGGTGTACAGAGCTCATAGATGAGGGTGTACAGGGCTCATAGATGAGGGTGTACAGGGCTCATAGATGAGGGTGTACAGAGCTCATAGATGAGGGTGTACAGAGCTCATAGATGAGGGTGTACAGAGCTCATAGATGAGGGTGTACAGAGCTCATAGATGAGGGTGTAGGGTGTACAGAGCTCATAGTGTAGGGTGTACAGAGCTCATAGATGAGGGTGTACAGAGCTCATAGATGAGGGTGTAGGGTGTACAGAGCTCATAGATGAGGGTGTACAGAGCTCATAGATGAGGGTGTAGGGTGTACAGAGCTCATAGATGAGGGTGTACAGAGCTCATAGATGAGGGTGTACAGAGCTCATAGATGAGGGTGTACAGAGCTCATAGATGAGGGTGTACAGAGCTCATAGATGAGGGTGTACAGAGCTCATAGTGTAGGGTGTACAGAGCTCATAGATGAGGGTGTACAGAGCTCATAGATGAGGGTGTACAGAGCTCATAGTGTAGGGTGTACAGAGCTCATAGATGAGGGTGTACAGAGCTCATAGATGAGGGTGTACAGAGCTCATAGTGTAGGGTGTACAGGGCTCATAGATGAGGGTGTACAGAGCTCATAGATGAGGGTGTACAGAGCTCATAGTGTAGGGTGTACAGGGCTCATAGATGAGGGTGTACAGAGCTCATAGATGAGGGTGTACAGAGCTCATAGATGAGGGTGTACAGAGCTCATAGATGAGGGTGTACAGAGCTCATAGATGAGGGTGTAGGGTGTACAGAGCTCATAGATGAGGGTGTACAGAGCTCATAGATGAGGGTGTAGGGTGTACAGAGCTCATAGATGAGGGTGTACAGAGCTCATAGATGAGGGTGTACAGAGCTCATAGATGGGGGTGTACAGAGCTCATAGATGAGGGTGTACAGAGCTCATAGATGGGGGTGTACAGAGCTCATAGATGAGGGTGTACAGAGCTCATAGATGAGGGTGTACAGAGCTCATAGATGAGGGTGTACAGAGCTCATAGATGAGGGTGTACAGAGCTCATAGATGAGGGTGTACAGAGCTCATAGATGAGGGTGTACAGAGCTCATAGATGAGGGTGTACAGAGCTCATAGTGTAGGGTGTACAGAGCTCATAGATGAGGGTGTACAGAGCTCATAGTGTAGGGTGTACAGAGCTCATAGATGAGGGTGTACAGAGCTCATAGATGAGGGTGTACAGAGCTCATAGATGAGGGTGTACAGAGCTCATAGATGAGGGTGTACAGAGCTCATAGATGAGGGTGTACAGAGCTCATAGATGAGGGTGTACAGAGCTCATAGATGAGGGTGTACAGAGCTCATAGATGAGGGTGTACAGAGCTCATAGATGAGGGTGTACAGAGCTCATAGATGAGGGTGTACAGAGCTCATAGATGAGGGTGTACAGAGCTCATAGATGAGGGTGTACAGAGCTCATAGTGTAGGGTGTACAGAGCTCATAGATGAGGGTGTACAGAGCTCATAGTGTAGGGTGTACAGAGCTCATAGATGAGGGTGTACAGAGCTCATAGATGAGGGTGTACAGAGCTCATAGATGAGGGTGTACAGAGCTCATAGATGAGGGTGTACAGAGCTCATAGATGAGGGTGTACAGAGCTCATAGATGAGGGTGTACAGAGCTCATAGATGAGGGTGTACAGAGCTCATAGATGAGGGTGTACAGAGCTCATAGATGAGGGTGTACAGAGCTCATAGATGAGGGTGTACAGAGCTCATAGATGAGGGTGTACAGAGCTCATAGTGTAGGGTGTACAGAGCTCATAGATGAGGGTGTACAGAGCTCATAGTGTAGGGTGTACAGAGCTCATAGATGAGGGTGTACAGAGCTCATAGATGAGGGTGTACAGAGCTCATAGATGAGGGTGTACAGAGCTCATAGATGAGGGTGTACAGAGCTCATAGATGAGGGTGTACAGAGCTCATAGATGAGGGTGTACAGAGCTCATAGATGAGGGTGTACAGAGCTCATAGATGAGAGTATATGGGTAGGATAGCCTATGGGCGTGGTCTGGGATAGGAGGGCCGGCTCATAGTATGCATTGTATAGATCAGCAGGCTGGGGACAGCCAGGATCATCATATTCCGAGCTTCTGCTGCCTTTGGAGCCCCCTGCCAGGGACGGATGGTCAGTGTGGATTTTTTTCGGACAGCCCTAGTTGGACTTGTTGACAGCTTGGCACCGTAGACGTGCCTGGCACGCTGCCCAGGGGGGGGGGGGGGGCAGGACTGGTACCTTCTGAATGATCCCATCACTACACAAAGTGCCTTGATCCCTGTTAGCTCCGTGCGCTGCACATTAGCTGGCGCAGCCGGGGACGCCGATGTGAAGACGTGAGATTCTCCGACACGACCCGGCTGAACGGTGAGCCTAGAACTTTTTTTTTTCTGCTGAGAAGTTGACATGTGGGCATGTAAAGACATGCGGCTACGCTGGGTGCCGCTCTGCCTGGCATAGCTAAGCCACCCACCCCCTCCTCGCATTGTGTCCGGGGTGTTATATAGCCCAGCAAAGCCGATCCGACAATCAGATCAGACAGTCACGTACGTACAAAGAGTAAGAATGTAACAGGCTTTGTAGACACTGCCAGTCCATATGATTAGAGGAGTATTAGAGGAGTATTAGAGGAGTATTAGCAGAGATCTCAGCACCGGTGCCCCCCCCCCCCCCCCCCTCCTCCCGCAGGCTGCAAGAAAGAATGTTTATTTCCTTTACTATATCACCAACATAGGCTGTAGTGTGTTATGGAGCATGTAGAGTTCTTTGTTACTGTGGCCACAAGAGCTTACAATCTAACGTCGTTCTCTGCTGCTTACATTTCAGTACTGGCACCCCCTCCTCCTCCCATATCAAACCCAGAAAGTATGCTTCTTTCCTTTACTATGTCACTGACATATGGTGTAGTGTGTTATGGAGTATGTAAAGTTCTTTTCTTCCTTTGGCCACAGGAGCTTACAATCTAACTCTGGTCTCTGTTGCATGTATCTCGGTACTGGCACCCCTTCTCCCAGATTAACCCCCAAAGGCTGCATGAAAGATTGTTTATATATCGCTGACATAGTGTGTAGTGTGTTATGGAGTATGTAGAGTTCTTTGTTACTGTGGCCACAAGAGCTTACAATCTAACGTCGGTCTCTGTTGCTTATGTCTCAGTACTTGGCATCCCTCCCCAGATTAACCCAGAAAGTGTGTTTATTCCCCTTTTCTACAGCACTGACATATGGTGTAGTGTGTTATGGAGTATGTAGACTCTTCTTTGTTACTGTGGCCACAAGAGCTTACACTCTAACGTTGTTCTCCGTCACATATATCTCAGTATAGGCACCCCCTCCTCCCAGATTAACCTCCTGAGACAGCAAGAAAGTGTTTTTTTTTTTTCCCATTATTTTATCACTGACATATTGTGCTGTGTTATGGAGTACAGAAAATACTTTTCTTCCTGTGGCCGCAAGAGCTTACAATCTAACGTCAGTATCAGTTGCATGTAGCTCAGTGCTTGCCTCCCTCCTTTCCAGATTAAGCTCCACAGGCTGCAAGAAAGTTAGTTTATTTCACTGACATGGTGTGTAGTGTGTTATGGAGCACGTAGAGTTCTTTGTTACTGTGGCCACAAGAGCTTACAATCTAACATCGGTCTCTGTTGCATATGTCTCAGTACTTGGTATCCCTCCCAGATTAACCCAGCAAGTGTGTTTATTCCCCTTTTCTACAGCACTGACATATGGTGTAGTGTGTTATGGAGTATGTAGACTCTTCTTTGTTACTGTGGCCACAAGAGCTTACACTCTAACGTTGTGCTGTGCTGTATGTAGCTCAGTGCTTGCATCCCTCCTCCCAGATTAACCTCCACAGGCTGCATGAAAGATTGTTTATATCACTGACATATGGTGTAGTGTGTTATGGAGCACGTAAAGTTCTTTGTTACTGTGGCCACAAGAGCTTACAATCTAACGTTGTTCTCTGTCACATATATCTCAGTATAGGCACCCCCTCCTCCCAGATTAACCTCCAGAGACAGCAAGAAAGTGTGTTTTTTTTTTTTTCCTTTACTATATCACTGACATATTGTGCTGTGTTATGGAGTACAGAAAATACTTTTCTTCCTGTGGCCACAAGAGCTTACGATCTAACGTCAGTCTCAGTTGCATGTAGCTCAGTGCTTGCATCCCTCCTCCCAGATTAACCTCCACAGGCTGCAAGAAAGTTTTCTTATTTCTTTTACTATACCACTGACATACTGTGTAGCGTGTTATAGAGTAGATAGGAGTGTTTTCTTCCCGTGGGCACATGAGCTTGCAATCTACTGTCTGCGTCTGTTGCACGTATCCAAAGCTTGCTCCCTCTCTCCCATCCTTCCAGATTAATCTCCGCAGGCTGCAAGAAAGTTTTCTTATTTCCTTTTCCTATATCACTGACATAGTGTGTAGTGTCTTATAGAGTACTTAAGAGTTCTTTCCTTCCTGTAGCCACATGAGCTTGCAATCTAATGCCAGTCTCCGTTGCATGTAGCTCAGTCCTGGCTCTCCTCCTCCTCCCAGATTAACCTCTGAAAGCTGCAAGAAAGTTTATTTATTTCCTTTGCTGTAGTGCTGACAGATTGTGTAGTGTGTTCTAGAGTACCTAGGAGTGTTTCCTTGCTGTGGGCACATGAGCTTACAATCCGTTGTCTCCAAAGCATGTATCCGAAGCTTGCTCCCCCCTCCCCTCCTCCCAGATTAATCTCTGAAGGCTGCAAGAAAGCGTGTTTATTTCCTTTGTTATATCACTGACATATTGGGCATAGCTCCCAACTGTCCCGGATTTGGAGGGACTGTCCCTGATTTCAAGAGACTGTCCCTGATTTGGAGCAATGTCCCTCTGTCCCTCTTTCCTCCTCATTTGTCCCTCATTTTGGTCTGATCTATATAGTTGTATATAAAATGCACTTTTTATCTTTCAAAAAGTGTTTCCCAGTGCTAAACCTTTCATCTGATTTCTAAATTGCTGCATTTGTAAATTTTAAAAGCCAATATAAAGGAATAGTAGTGGTAAAAAAAAAAAGCCTGTCCAGGGCGCCCGCGATGTCGGCACCCGAGGCCGAAGCGTCTCTCCGTCCTCGGGTGCTGCCGCCTCCATCTTCGGTAAGGGAATCAGGAAATGAAGCCGTGCGGCTTCACTTCCCGATTCCCTACTGCGCATGCGCGAGTCGCGCCGTGCAATACGAATGCTCCCTGCTGCCTCTGGGACCCGTGTGTGTTTCCCAGCAGGCAGCGGGCGGGAGCAGGAAGTGGCGTAAATAACCGCAGATTCTGCGGCTATTTATGCCGGAAGTGGGTACAGATACCTGTAATATACAGGTATCTGTACCCCCCTCCCCCCTGAAAGGTGCCAACTGTGTCACCGGAGGGGGGGAGGAATCTGATTAGTGGAAGTTCCACTTTTGGGTGGAACTCCACTTTGATGAACTTTTTTTTTTTTTTGGTTAATTCTCCTTTAAGGGGGTGTAACAGGGGGCGTGTCCTATGCCTGCATACGTTTGCTAGTAGGTGTCCCTCATTCCCATCTCAAAATGTTGGGAGGTATGATATTTGGTGGTTTGTTATGGAGTATGTTGGCTTCTTTTGTTCCTGTCACCACATGAGCTTGCAATCTAACGTCGACCTCCGTTGTGTGTATCTCAGTACAGGCACCGCTCTCCCAGATTAACCCTCAAAGGCTGCAAGGCTTCTTTCCTATAGCACTAATATGTTGTGTAGCACGTTATAGAGTATGGAGGAGCGATTTCTTCCTGTGGACACATGAGCTTACAATCTAATGTCCGTCTTCATGGCATGTTCCCGGTACTAGCACCCCTCCTTCCAGATTACCCCCTGGAGGCTGCAAGAAAGTTTTTTTTTTTTTTCCTTTTCTATAGTATTGACCTATTGGGGGTTATTTACGAAAGGCAAATCCACTTTGCACTACAAGTGCAAAGTGCACTTGAAATTGCATTGCAAGTGCAGTCGCTGTAAATCTGGGGGGGGGTAGATCTGAAATGAGGGGAAGCTCTGCTGATTTGATCATCCAATCATGTGCAAGCTAAAATGCTGTTTCTTATTTCCCTTGCATGTCCCCCTCGGATCTACAGCGACTGCACTTCCAAGTGCACTTGCAGTGCAAAGTGGATTTGCCTAAATAACCCCCATAGTGTAGCGTGTTATAAAGAACGGAGGAGTGTGTGCTTCCATTTGGCACATGAGCTTACAATCTAATGGTCGTCTCTGTTGTGTGTATTCAGAATTTGTTCGGCTCTCCCCCACTTTCCAGACTAACCTCTAGGGCAGTGGTTCTCAACTCTTGTCCTCACTAACAGGCCAGGTTTTAAGTATTACCTCGGGGAGATGCAGACTAGAATACTGCAATCACGGAGCAGCAAATCACCTGTGATGTATTTGTTATCCTGAAAACCTGGCCTGTTAGTGGGTCCTGTGGACAGGAGTTGAGAACCACTGCTCTAGAGGCTGCATGAAAGCATGTTCATAGGTGTATTTCCTTTACTATAGCACTGACATGTGGTGTAGCATGTTACTGTATACAGTTTGTGGGAGTGTTTTCTTCCTGTAGCCACGTGAGCTTACAATCTAATGACTGTCTCTGTTGCATGTACCCGAAACTTGCTCCCTCTTCTGATTGAAGTCTGAAGTTCCGCAGGCTGCAAGAAATGGTGTTTATTTATTTTACTATACATATTGTGTAGCGTGGTATAGAGTACAAAGGATTAGCTTCCATCCTGTGGACGCGTGAGCTTACAATCTAATGTACGTTTTCATGGCATGTTCTCAGTACCAGCACACTTCTCTTCCCAGATTACCTTCTGGAGGCTGCAAGAAAGTGTGTTTCTTTTCTATTGTATTGACCTATTGTGTAAAGCATGCTGTGAGTACTTTCTTTCATGTTGCTACAGGAGCTTACAATCTATAGTCAGTCTCAGTTACATGTAGCTTGGTACTGGCACCCCTTTTCCCCAGATTACCCCCAAAGACTACAAGAAAGCGTGTTTAATTTTTTACTATAGTACTGATATATTGTGTAGTGTGTTATAGAGAACAGAGGAGTGTTTCCTAACTGTGGCCACAGGATTTTTCAATCTAATGTCTGTCTCCTTTCCATGTATCTGAAATTTACCGCCTCCCCTACTTTCAGATTAACCTCTGAAGGCTCTGAACCTCCGCAGATTGCAAGAAAGGGTGTTTCATTTTTTTTTTTTACTATAGTACTGATATATTGTGTAGTGTGTTATAGGAAAAAGAGGAGTGTTTCCTTCCTGTGGCCACAGGAGCTTTCAATCTAATGTCTGTCTTCATTGCATGTATCTGAAACTTGCCCCCTCCCCTACTTTCAGATTAACCTCTGAAGGCTCTGAACCTCCGCAGGCTGCAAGAAAGTGTGTTTATTTCCTTTTACTATATCACTGACCTATTCTGTAGCGTGTTATAGAGTACAAAGGATTGCTTCCATCCTGTGGACACATAAGCTTACAATCTAATGTCCGTCTTCATTTCATGTTCTCAGTACCAGCACCCCTCCTCCCAGATTAATTTCTGGAGGCTGCAAGAAAGCTTGTTTTATTTTATTACTATAGCACGGATATATTTTGTAGAATGGTATAGAGTTCGTAGGAGTTTTTCCTTCCTGTGGCCACAGGAGCTTTCAATCTAATGTTCCATTTTCATTGCATGTATCTCAGTATCGGCATCTCTTTCTCCTCCTCCCTCCGGAGGCTGCAAGAAAGGGTGTTTATTTCCTTACTGTATAGCGTGTTATGAAGTACCGGTACATAGGCATTGTTTTCATCCCGTGGCCACATGAGCTTACAATCTAATGTCCGTCTTCCTTGCATGTATATCAGTACTGGCACCCCTCTCCCCTCCTCCCCAGATTAATCTCTGGAGGCTGCAAGAAAGTGTGTTTATTTATTTTACTATATCCCTGACATATTGTGTAGCTTGTTATGAAATGCATAAAGTACTTTTCTTCCTGTGGTCAGAAGAGCTTACAATCTAATGTCATATGTCTTAGTACTGTCACCTCCTCCTCCCAGATTAAACTCTCACAAGGCTGCGAGAAAGAGAGAGTTTTTATTTCCCTTAGCACTGATATATTGTGTAGCGAGCTATACAGTATGGAGGAGTGTTTTCTTCTTGTTACCACGTGAGCTTACAATCTAATTTCCATCTCTGTTGCATTGTATCCCAAGTATCTGCATCTCTCTCTCTCCTCCTCCTCCTCCCAGATTAACCTCCAGAGGCTGCAAGAAAGGGTGTTTATTTCCTTTACTGTATCACTGTGTGATGTGTGTTATGGAGTACATAGCATTGTTTTCATCCCGTGGCCACATGAGCTTACAATCTCTAATGTCCGTCTTCATTTCATGATCTCAGTACCAGCACCCCTCTCCCCTCTTCCCAAATTAACCTCTGGAGGCTGAAAGAAAGCATGTTTATTTCCTTTACTATAGCACTGATATATTGTGTAGTGTGTTATGAAAAACGTAGAGTAATTTACTTTCTGTGGCCACAAGAGCTTACAATCTAACGTCGGTCTCTGTTGCATATGTCTCAGTACTGGCATCCCTCTCCCAGATTACCCTCTGGAGGCTGAAAGATAGTGTGTTTATTTCCTTTACTATATCACAGACATATTCTGTAGCGTGTTCTAGAGTACAAAGGATTGCTTCCATCCTGTGGCCACATGAGCTTACAATCTAATGCCCGTCTTCATTTCATGTTCTCAGTACCAGCACCCCTCTCCCGTCCTCCCAGATTAACCTCCGGAGGCTGAAAGAAAGTGTGTTTCTTTTCTTTTCTATATTGTGTGTTTTCTTTTGTGTTGTGAAATACAGAGTTTTTTTGTTCATGTTGCCACAAGAGCTTACGATCTAAAGTCAGCCTCTGTTGCATGTAGCTTGGTACTCCAGAGGCTGCAAGAAAGGGTGTTTATTTCCTTTACTGTATCACTGACATATTGTGTTATGGAGTACATAGAATTGTTTTCATCCCGTGACCACATGAGCTTACAATCTAATGTCCGTCTTCCTTGCATGCATCTCAGTACCAGCACCCCTCTCCCCTCCTCCTAGATTAACCTCCTGGAGGCTGAAAAAGTGTGTTTTTTATTTCTTTTACTATATCCCTGACATATTGAGTAGGGTGTTATGAAATCCGTAGAGTAATTTACTTTCTGTGGCCACAAGAGCTTACGATCTAACGTCTTGCATATGTCTCAGTACTGGCACCCTTCCTCCCAGATTAACCTGTGCAGGCTGAGAGTAAGAGTGTCTATTTCCTTTAGTATATCGCTGACATACTGTGTAGCGTGTTTATAGAGTACGAAAGAGTGTTTTCTTCTCGTAGAAACGTGAGCTTGCAATCTAATGTCCATCTCCGTTGCATGCATCTCAGTACCGGCACCCCTCTCCCTTCCTCCCGGATTGACCTCCGGAGGCTGCAAGAAAGCGTGTTTAGTTCCTTCAGCATAGCACTGATATATTTGTATTTTGGTGAATGTAGGATTATTTTTTTTTTTTTTTCCTGTGACCACATGAGCTTACAATCTAATGTCTATCCCCACTTACATGTATCTCAGTATTGATACCCCTATCCCCTCCTCCCAGAAAAACCTCCGGACACTGCAAGAAAACGTCTTTATTTCTTTTACTATATCACAGACACATTGTGTAGTGTGGTATAGAATATGTAGAATTGTTTCCTTTCTGTGGCCACATAAGCTTACAATCTAATGTCAGTGCCTGATGCATGTATCTCAGTACTGGCACCTCTCTACCCTTCTTCCAGATTGGCTGCAAGGAAGTGTGTTTATTTCCTTTCCTCTATGATTGACATACTGTGTGGTGTATTATGGAGAATGGAGGCCTCTTGTGGCCACATGAGCTTACAATCTAATGTCTGCCTCTATTGCATGTATGTCAGAACTGGCCCCCCTCTCCCTTCCTTTCAGTTTAACCTCTAGAGGCTGCAAGAAAAATATTTATTTTACTATATCACTGACATATGCTGTAGTGTGTTATGACATACTGTATGTAGAGTTTTTTTTTTTTTTTTTCTTTCTTGTTTCTACCTGTGGGCACAAGAGCTTACAATCTAATATCAGTCTCTGCTGTATGTATCTCCGTACAGGCAACGCTTCTCCCAGATTAACCTCCAAAGGGTGCAAGGAAGCGTGTTTATTTCCTTTCCTCTATGATTGACATGCTGTGTGGTGTATTACAGAGTATGAAGGCACCTTGTGGCCACATGAGCTTACAATCTAATGTCTGCCCCTATTGCATGTATGTCAGTTCTGGCACCCCTCTCTCTCCCAGAATAAACTCTAGAGGCTGCTAGAAAACTTGTTTATTTATTTTACTATATCACTGACATGTGTAGTGTGTTATAAAGTACATTTTTTTTTCTTCCTGTGGACACAAGAGCTTACAATCTAATGTCGGTCTCTGTTATATGTATCCCAGTATAGGTACCGCTTCTCCCAGATTAACCCCCAAAGGCTGCAAGGAAGCGTGTTTTATTTCCTTTCCTCTAGTATTGACATGCTGTGCGGTGTATTTTGGAGCATGAAGGCCTCTTGTGGCCACATGAGCTTACAATCTAATGTATGCCAGTTCTGGCACCCCTTTCCCTCCCTCCCAGATTAAACTCTAGAGGCTGCTAAAAAAACTTGTTTATTTATTTTACTATATCAATGACATGTGTAGTGTGTTATAAAGTACATAGCGTTTTATTTTTTTATTTTCTTCCTGTGGGCACAAGAGCTTACAATCTAATGTCGGTCTCTGTTGTATGTATCTCAGTACAGGCACCGCTTCTCCCAGATTAACCCCCAAAGGCTGCAAGGAAGCGTGTTTTATTTCCTTTCCACTAGTATTGACATACTGTTTAGTGTATTATGGAGTATAAAGGATTTTTTTATTGCTTCTTGTGGCCACAGGAGCTTACAATCTAATGTCTGTCCCCTTTCATGGATCTCGGTACTGGTTCCCCTCTCCTCTTATCTCCTCCCTGAAGCTGCAGGAAAGCTTTATTATTCTTCTTTTAGCATAGCACTGTGTGGTGTGTTGTATTCTTTTCTTCCCCTGGCCACATGAGCTGACAATCTAATGCCCGTCCAATGCACACACAGCAGAGACTTCCATTGGAGAATCATAGGCAGTTTTCTCATGGAGTTAACTTGGCTATTTAGTAACAGTGATGTAGCCTTGTAAGGTCAGCGCCCTGGGGGACATCGAACTATTGTTACTACAGCCGTGTCACCGGGGCTCAGGGGACGTTGTGTAATGTGAACTCCATAGACACATACATTTTAGGAGAGATTTAAAATTTTCGATCCATATTTTTTTTTTTACAAAATCCTAAACCAGTCGAAGATGATTTTGGTGAACCGCAGCTTTTTGGGGGTGTTTGGGTAGTTGGATTACATTTGCTAAAATTGCCTTCGTTTTGTTCTGTTTTCGATGTCAACAAACGTATTCAAGCCATCAACTTGTCGATCGAACCCGTGGGTGGTAGATTGCATAATCTTTTGGCGATTAGTCGCAAATGTCTATGCGCGTGGATGGCACGTGGGTTAAAATTGTCTGAAAGTTGTATATGGTCAGCTTGATCCGTTGATGCCCACATAACACGTATGCGTCACCTGGCAGAGACCGTGCTGTCAAAGACTGCTCTCGACCCCCACTAGCGATCGTTAGACAGCAGTACCAATTCCTATTCATGTGACCACTGGGACAGTCAATCACAGTGGTTGCATTACCACCGATCCTTCCTGTCCCACAGGCATTGAGAACCCTTTAAGGCTAGGTTCAGACCTGTGCTTTTCGGGAATGTGGGCACAATGGCCAATCTTTCCCAACATACAGAGAAACGCGCTGCACGTTAGCAGACATGTGGCTGTGCCATTAATTGTTAATTGAGAGAATGCGTACACCAAACCGCATGGTACCACAGCAAAATGCGGTTCCTTGTGGAGCAGTTTTGGAAAGGGGTCAGGGACTTCTTTTCTGCATTTCTTTGGCCGCTATGTTGAAGCTGATGACCTCTGGGAGATGTGACGCACATATCTCAGGAGGCTTCAGGAGCAGAGGAGACCTCATTCTTACCTAGGCAAGCATGGCGGCCAGGGGGTGGGAAGAAGTGCTCCACCACCTACCATTCTGGGAAGCCATCTATCCCTGATGGTTCCCCTGATGATGTGCCACCATGTCACCCTCCTCCTGCCAATGTGTTGAAGCAGATGACCCAGGGGAAATGTGACGAGCATATCTCAGGAAACTTCAGGAGCAGAGGAGACCTCATTCTTACCTAGGCAAGCATGGTGGCCAGGGGGTGGGAAGAAGTGCATCACCATCTTCCTTTCTGCAAAGCCATCTGTCTCCAGTAGTTCCCCTGATGACGTGCCGCCGTGTCACCCTCCTCCAGCCACTGTGCTGAAGCTGATGACCCCTGGGAGATGTGACGTGCATATCTCAGGAGGCTTCAGGAGCAGAGAAGACATCATGCTTGCCTAGGCAAGCATGATGGCCAGGGGGTGGGAAAGAACGTGCCACCATCTTTCTTTCTGGGAAGCTGTCTGCCTCTAAGAGCCCATTCACACCTGAGCGTTTTGTAGCTTGAAGCCTGAAGCTACAAAAGGCTTGAGGGGAAAAAATCCATTATTCTCTATGTAGATGGTTCACATCTCCACTTCTCCAAGTCGCCTGAAGCCCTACGCCTGAAGCTCAAACAAGTTCTGGACCCTTTTTTGTTGCGCGAATCGGGCAGATTTGAGCGTTTTTGGAGCAGGAAGCAGATGACAAAATCTAACAACATAGCAACAAATGATGAAACAGATGATCATTTTTCCTATTGGCTAATAAAAATGCTAAAGCTCAAAAACGCCAGGCAATGCTGCATGGAAACACGCAAATATGCCCGAAAAAAACGCCAGAAGAAACGCTCAAAAACGCTTTGCTCAGGTGTGAATGCAGCCTAATGGTTCCCCTCATGATGTGCCACCATGTCACCCTCCTCTGGCCGCTGTATTGAAGCTGATGACCTCTGGGAGATGTGATGGGCATATCTCAGGAGGCTTCAGGAGCAGAGAAGACTTCATTCTTGCCTAGGCAAGCATGGTGGCCAGGGGTGGGAAGAAGTGCACAAACCTCTTTTAAAATTTAAAAGCTATCTGTCTCCAGTGGTTCGGTGGTGATGACACGCTGCCATTTCACCCTCTTCCAGCCACTGCGTTGAAGCTGATGACTCCTGGGAGATGTGATATGCATATCTCAGGAGGCTTCAGGAGAAGAGGACGAGGAGACATCGCTTTTGCCTAAGCTCTTGCCTAGGCAAGCATGGTGGCTAGGGGGTGAGAAGGAGCGCGCTGCCATCCCCCTTTCTGGGAATCCACAGACTGCTCCAGTGGTCCCCCTGATGAAGCGCTGCCATGTCACCCTCCTCCAGCCACTGCCTTGAAGCTGATGACCTCTGAGAGATGTAACAGGCATATTTCAGAAGGAGAGATAATGTCATTCTTGCCTAGGCAAGCATAGTGGCCAGGGAAGGGAAGACGTGCACCCACATCTTTTAAAATGAGAAGCCATCTGTCTCCAGTGGTTCCCCTGATGACACGCCGCCATGTCACCCTCTTTCAGCCACTGTGTTGAAGCTGATGACCACTGAGAGATTTGACATGCATATCTCAGGAGAAGAGGATACCTCATTCTTGCCTAGGCAAGCATATAGCGGCTAGTGGGTGGGAAGGCGCATGCTGCGATCTTCCTTTCTGGGAATCCACAGATGGCTCCAGTGGTCCCCCTGATGAAGCGCTGCCATGTCACCCTCTTTCAGCCACTGTGTTGAAGCTGATGACCCCTGAGAGATTTGACATGCATATCTCAGGAGAAGAGGATACCTCATTCTTGCCTAGGCAAGCATATGGCGGCTAGGGGGGGGGGGGGGGTGGGAAGGAGCGTGCTGTGATTTTCCTTTCTGGGAATCCACAGATGGCTCCAGTGGTCCCCCTGATGAAGTGCCACCATGTCACCCTCCTCCAGCCACTGTGTTGAAGCTGATGACCTCTGAGAGATGTGACATGCATATCTCAGGAGAAGAGGATACCTCATTCTTGCCTAGGCAAGCATATGGCGGCTAGTGGGTGGGAAGGCGCGTGCTGCGATCTTCCTTTCTGGGAATCCACAGATGGCTCCAGTGGTCCCCCTGATGAAGCGCTGCCATGTCACCCTCCTCCAGCCACTGCGTTGAAGCTGATGACCTCTGAGAGATGTGACGTGCATATCTCAGGAGGTTTCAGGAGCAGAGGAGACATCATTATTGTTTATGTGAGCATGGTGGCTAGGGGGGCTACAGTAAATATACAGTATATTGTTTCAGATTGGGAAGGGGGTCTTGTAGTGAAATAAAAGTGTTGAGTCTGAGCGTGTGGCTGGGTATGCAACCGGTTAATCCATCGCTGTGTTTTTGGATGGCAATGTTTTCAGAGAAAATCCACACAGGCGCATTGAGAATATACAGACTTCATTCCTTGGTGAGTAGTTAACCCAGACCCCAGCGCTGCAAGCCAAGAATGCTAAGCCCAATGAGTCACCCTGCGTATGCTGTAATGTATCACAGCGGGGTCTGTGCCCCCCACCTCGGGAGAATTTGGCGCTACTTTTTTTTTTTTTTTTTTCCATTACAGAAGTGACGTCACTTTTGAAGTTTAAAGAAGAAGCAACAATGAAAGTTTTGGTAGGAAGTCAGTGTTTGGTGGTGAGTGTAGCACAGAATGCAGTCATTTCCTGGGGGGATGGAGGTCTAGGGGTGGGGGTCTGGAGGAATGTGTGTAGGGGGGTCTGCTTGGTGGAGTTGGGTTCATTAGCTGCCAGTGTAATGTGATGCTGGACGCAGGGAAGCCAATCCGTCTCTTATGTCATGGCCTCCCCTTTCTGGAGAAGTTTGACTTCATAAGAGTTTTTACAAAACTTTTTTTGTTCCCAAAAGTTATTATTATTATTATCCAAAAAGTTGATTCTTAAAGGGAAACGACGTCTTTTTTTAAAACTTTTAGGGTCCGTTCACACTTGTGCTAACGCTAGGGACACTGTTTCATGTGTTGCTGCATTAGGGCAGCCCTTTCAGTTTAAGGGGTTTATTCACGCCAGCGGACATTGCGCATGTGCGCTGCGGTGTGCTGTGAAAACGCGTCACAGTACAGGTCCTCTTTGTTTTTACATTTTTGAAACGTATTTAAATGACACTGCAACGTCATGCATGGAAGCGCATTGCAAAGCAAATGCCCGCATCATTTTATCGCAAGGAACACCAGCGCAGTGCGTTGATGTGAACGGGCAGCCCATTCATTTTGGGGGCTCATTCACACCAGCGGGTGCGCATTACACAAGCGGGCTTCCATTCGTTGATAGCAGTGATTATATAAAAAGTCTGCAGTTAAGTTGCATTTTTACTGTCCCCCCCCCCCCCCCCCCACTCCCCAAAACCGCTCACCCCCCCCCCCCCCCCATGCTGCAAAGGCAAGGTTATAACGCTCCCTTAGGGCCCGTTCACACTAGACATGTGCCATTCGTTTCGTTCTGAATCTGATTTTTAAGGAATTTCGACAAATTCGTTAATTCGGATATTTCCCGTTTTAACCAAATTTTTCCAAATATTCGTAAATCTGAATATTCGAAAATTTGAAAATCCGAAAATTGGAAAATCTGCAATAATAACTAACTATTAAATGATAGGTATTGGAATTTCCTTTCCAATTTGGCTGTTAGTGAACGTAACGAATACGTATTTATCCGAAGTTCCGAATTATCCGAAATAACGAATGGCGCATCTAAACAAATGGAACGTAACAAATTAATAATAATAAATAATAATAATAATAAAAATGTATTATTATTATTTTGTTTCGTTCCATTTGTTTATATGCGGCATTCGTTATTTCGGATAATTTAATAGTTAGTTGTTATTAGTTAGTTATTCTTTCAAATTTACGAATTGTGATCATAACGAACAAATTTTTCGGCAGTGCACATGTCTAGTTCACACCACAAAAAAAAGCACTCCAGATCTGTTCCGGATGCATGCGCATTTTTAACGTGTTTTTGGCGTGTTATGGTGCATTTTTGATGCATTTTGGTGCCTTTTTAGACGTTTTTTTTTTTTCGGGGGGAGGTCCAGTGCGTTTTTGATGCGTTCCAGTGCATTCCGGTGCATTTTTTATGCGTTTTACCGCGCTCCACAGGAAAAAATTCAGCATTTTCTACTCCTTTCTTTTTTTTTTCTTTTTTTTTCTGGAACTGACCGCACTGGTGTGAATATGCCATTGGAAACCATATAACCTACTTTCCATGTGTTTTTTGATGCAGAGAAAAAACACACTGTCATGCAACTTTGGATATCAAAGTTGCCTACAAGTCGTTTGCCATGATTTCCAATGATAACCATTCATATATGCGTGACGTAAAGTTTGCAGCAACTTCAAAGTACTTCATGCACTACTTTTTGGTCCGACTTTCATGTAACTTTGAAGGCCATAAAGGCCATAGACTTCAGCCTGGATTCACACTTGTGCGATGAAGGCGCCACATTTGATTCGCACAGAAATCGCACCGCATTCCTGTGAACATCACATGTGATGTCTGTGCGGTGCGATTTTTGTATGGCTTAAATTGCATTGCATCCGCACCATAATGGTGCAGGACCCTTTTTTTTTTTTTTCCTCCTCACCTGAATCGCATGGGTGTTCACACTTATGTAATGCGATTCTGGCAAACACACTGCGTTTTGCAATCTGTTTGTGGGGTGTCTATAGATAAAATTGACACCCGCAGCAGATCACATTGCGATTTGCAATTCGGTGCGGGAAACACACAGGATTCACTGCATTTCCCGCATCGCATAAGTGTGAATGCGCAACATAAAAGTTGCAGCGACTTCAAAGCAGTTCATGCACTACTCTTGGTCCGACTTTCATGCAACTTGAGGGCCAAAGACTTCAGCCTGGATTCACATTTGTGATATGTAGACACCGCATGTGATTGGCACAGGAATCGCACCGCATTCCTGTGCAGATCACATGCAATGTCTGCGATTTCAGCCATACATTTAGTATGGCTGAAATCGCATTGCATCTGCACTAAAATGGAGAGGACCCCCCCCCCCCCGCACCTGAAATGCATTGCATAGGTGTTCACTAGGGATGCCACTTGTTCAAGCCAAACCCGAACACTTTAGCCGTGCACAGCAATTTTATTTTCTTTTAGTATACACTACACCAGGGGTAGGCAACCTGGGGCCCTCCAGCTGTTGCGGAACTACATGTCCCATGAGGCATTGCAAGGTTGGCCGTTACAATTACTCCCAGAGGCATGATGGGACTTGTAGTTTTGCAGCAGCTGGAGGGCCCCAGGTTCCCTAGTATAACAGACCTAGGACACCATTGGGTGCTCAAAAGATAATAGTTATACGGCGCACATAGTGCCCACTCGCCCTCCTGTCAGGCACTGTTCCAAGCCACATTCCTGTCTGAATAACGTGTCCGGGTCCCAGGCGGACTAACCAGGACACACGATTCAAATCCCGGACAGGTGGCAACCCTATGTGTTCACGCCTATGCAATTCTGGCAAACGCGCTGCACTTTGCGATCTGTTTACCGAGTTTCGTTAAGATAACATTGACACCCGCAGCAGATCACGTGGACACCGCGCGATCGCAATTCGGTGTGGGAGTCGCACAGGTTTAGCTGCGTTTCCCACATCGCGATAAGTGTGAAGCAGGGCTCAATGTTGGAAAAGAGAAGCTGCGCTATATGTATCTAAACCACCAATGGCTTAAAGATATCAAATATGTGTGCATTGACAAAGTCCATAACAAAACACCCAGGTGAGCTTGATCCAAAATTTAAGTGCCGCCACCTCCTAGAAAACTCGCTTACCAGATGGCAAGCAAAAGCATGCAGATGGCTATAGCCCGGCCAGGGCCTTTGTTGATAAGGAACGTCCAGACTGGTAAACCCTGATGATGAGGAGTCGACCGTGTACCGCAATCCCCTGTGATCGTGGATGTCCGGTATGTCCCGGTAACCATCCATAAAGGAGTCAGGCCCTCTTCCCAAGAACTTCTGAGTGCAGCTCAGTCAATCATTGACTTTTTGTTTTAGCCCAGAGCACTCAGTGCCAGAATAATAAACTAATTTGCATATGCAGTAGTTAGGTAGTCCCACGCCGACCAATCAAGACAACCAAAGACCCAACACCTGGAAGAAGCTTGGGAGAAGATATTGGCACTGGTGAAGAAGACTACAGACTACACCTCACCAGTGCCAATATCTT
>JBBDGP010001607.1:2465000-2544821 GCA_037952835.1 Lithobates septentrionalis | reverse complement strand
ACCAGCGGTTTTATTGGAATACAATTTTATCTTATTGGATGGTTCCCTGTGAAATTGGAATGGATTACATGGCTAATTTCCAAGTCACCACAAGATGGCGATGATGACCTATAGTTTTATCCAATATTTTATTTTTAATACAGGAATTTATAATCGTTAATGGTTTCAACAAGCGCTGCTTATAAATGTTTTTAACACTATAGTCTAAATGAAGAGATATTGCTTTACTGATCTTGTAACAATGTAACAATGCCCCTCCTATGATGCGGCATTATACACAGAAGCTCGGCTTTTGTTATTGTTGATCCGTTGCTATGTCAACGGCGCATATATAAATGGAATGACTGGCACCGGACTCCTCATCCCTTTGATAAAGTCACGTGCTGTGACGCAACGCGTCAGGGTAGGAGGAGTCAGGTGCCTACGCTTCTCGGGGACGGCCGAACCCGGAAGCTTTCCGCATATCCACTGTTTGCTGTATTTTTCTATGTAAGTTACTACTATTTTTTTAATAAATGGGGTTTTGAATACTACACCATGAGATCTTTTCTTTGCTCTTAATAACCGCTGGGACCGCTGAGAGTGCCGAGAGCTGTGGGTTGAGCTGCAGAGAGACAGACCGACTGGATGTTTAAAGACACGCTGCAGGGAACACATCCTCTCCTAGAAATATCCACCCGCCCTACTAGGCTCATTGGGGGCCGCTGCTGGAGGTGAGAGGCTGGGGGAAATACCTGGGAGTTGCACTAGAACGTGCATAGAAGAAAAATTACCAGTCACTGCACATTTTTTGCACTGTGTCTAAAGACTTTTTGTGGAAATCACCCATCACTATTGCACTGTTGTATGGACTATATTGCACTATTGTCACCGTTTGGGACAGCATCTCTGGAGTGGGATTAGCTGTCCTATTATTATTAATTATTTAAACACTTATTCATTACTCTATTATTGCATTTATCAATTGTTATGGTATTACTTTACTATTTAATTTGGTCATTATTTATCATTTCACTATTCATGCACATTTATTTTTGCTGATTTCAAGATTTTGTCTGCACTATATTGTCACTTTAGCACTGCTTATTTGCAGCTCACGTAGAAGTAGCGACTGTATTTATTAGTATCAGTATTTATTTTTAGTGATTTAATTTGAGTCACTGGCATCACTTGTGTCATGTATTTTTGGTTTTGAGGAATTTATTTGGGAAGGCATTTTTCCTCATTCACAATTTTTTACATATTTTTTATATTTCTTCACCTAATGAGGGGTGATCGTTTTATTTCCACTAAGCACTGAATCACTTTGCAGTTCATTGCTTTCACTTTTATATGATTTTTGTTGTGAGCATTCATTTGGGAAGTCTTTTTTTCATATCTACAGATATTTTTCACCTATTGAGGGGTGACTGTTTTATTTTTAGCACTGTGTCACTTTGGATTCAATTGTGTTATTTTCATTGTAGTTCTCTTATCGCAGAATCGCATCCGCCTTTCTTGATTTACTCGTGTATGGTGGCATCAATTCTTGGCCATCATTTACTGTTGTTTGGTCTATTACCACACGAGGTGGATTATACTCTGCCCACTTCACCACACTTTGTATTGTCACTGATTGATGGAATAGCGCCACATATTTTTATTTTACAGTTGTTTTTTGTGGGGAAGTGAGTGTACCTATCTATGTTGGCGGCTCTCCATCGGGTATTTTACCGTCAGTTTTATTAATTCCTTATTCTCATTGTGGTTTTGCGCACTGGCTCTTACATATTCATTTCTGTTTATCCTCTATTTTACTAGTGCTGCATACCATGGAAGTTTTTCAATTTTTAGATAATAGAACTTTTGATATAGATACAGTGTTCACTAAACAGGAAATCAACCAGACAGGGAATGTTGAAAGTGGTTTTAGGAAGATAGGACATTTGATGGAGAAGAAAATTAATGCATGGTGGGATATAGTAACCCATGAAAAATATATCAAGGACAAAATAGTACCCAGGAGACTCCGGTGGGATGTTCCTATAAATGATGGTCTGGTAGACAAGGAGTCTACAGATGAATGGTTCCACTTCTTCAATGAGAAGGGGTTGGAGTTACTGGAATTCCTGAGGAAAAGGAAACAAAAGAAAATCAGACTCCTAAATAAAACCATTGAGGAAATTAAAACCACTTTGGAACCTTCCAAAGAACTACCAGAATTTAAGACACTATCCAAACAACTGAATCACGATATGGAATTGAAAGATAAGGAAACAGCCACACGGAAAAGGAAAAAATATCAGAGAGATATTAAAGACTTCAATGATGATCTGGTGTTCAAGTGGCAGAATAAAATTGAAGAGGCTATTATAAATTCAAACAATAGCACTCCAGTCAAAGAGGTAAAAGTGTTAGAGAATACAATTGAAAGGAAGATCGATGAGCCTCTGCCCAATAATGGCATTCAGGGCAACTATAACACTTATAACACCCCCCAACAGAAACAAAGATGGAAAGGCAACAATTGGAATAAACCATTCTGGAAAAATAGGGGAAATCCGAATAATCATCAAGGAAGAGGATACCATCAGTCTCCATGGGATAGAAGATCCCCTTATCGGAGATGGCAAAACTACGAGAACAATGGGGATAGAAGTAATTACTATCCGGATAGAGTAAGAAGAGAAGAAAGACCTTTGAGGCACGAGAGAGACGAAAGGAGAAGAAGGGACTCCCCTCCACGCTTTGATCATTATGCTGTACCGACATACAATAGATATGAACAATTACAGGAGTATAATGATGGAGGGAGATCACCCTGGTATCACAAACAACGACAAGGGGAAAGGTATGAACGAGAGAGAACACCATATCGTTTTTTAGATCAACGACATCGAGCATCCCCGAGGCGTCAGTACCACGAGGATCCCCCAAGGAGACAGAACAGGCGTACCCCGAATCCCAGTCCGGACAGGAGAACAAGGAGGAGAGAAGACAGGAGACAGGAAGGACAAAGGGATCAAGACAGGGGGGAATATCAAAGAAACACCCCAAGAAGATCTGTGGAAAAAAAGAAAGGAAAAAACGAAAAACGAGAAGAGGATGCCGAGCAGGAATCAAGGAGCAAAAGAAAAAGAGAACAATAGGGGAGGGCATTATTAACATCAGTGGGGTAGAACTAACATCAGAAGAGATTAAAGTACTGGATAAGGGATTAAAGTTTGCCCCAAGGAAGAATTTGAATAAATTCAATACATACGTGGACATTAATAAGTTCATCAGGAGCCTTAATATAAAAAAATACATGATCAGTAACCCATTGGAAAGAAGAAAAACTATACCAGATAATAATGAAATTTTGTTCAGCAACTTGAAGAATAAATCTCTTTTTAATCCACCCGCTGGTAAAGATGGACATATCGAAGTTTTTAAAAAAATGGTTTTAAAAGATCTACAAGAATTAAAAGTGAAAAACATGCAGGACCCAAGAAGTATAAAGAATGGTATAAAAAAATTGGAATCAAGAAAAGATATTGTAATTCGACAGGCCGATAAAGGAGGAGCAATTGTTATCCAATCCAAGGACTACTACTATGAGGAGCTGAATAGACAAGTGAATGATAAAGACACCTACTGTTTATTATTAAGTAACCCAACATTAAGCCTCAAAAAAGAATTGGCAAAAGTCATTCAAAAAGGGGTTAATAAGGGCCTCTTAAATAAGAAGGAGGCTCTTTACTTACAGCCAAAAACTTGCAAGATACCCATAATCTATACGCTGCCAAAGATTCATAAGGATAAGGATAAACCCCCAGGACGACCTATAGTGAATGGGATCAATTCAGTAAGTGCAAGAATAGGCGAATACACTGACTGGTTTTTACAACCAGTAGTGAAGATGACAAAATCATACTTGAGAGACACTAAGCACCTTATTCAACTCCTCAATGATGTGACCTTGAGTGATGGACCTATATATCTGGCAACATCCGATGTCTCGTCCTTGTACACGATTATCAATCATGATGAAGCTTTACAGGCAACTAAATGGGCCTTAAGGAAATTTAGCAGTCTAAAATGTAAACAAAGAAGATTTTTATTAGACTGTCTAAAATATAGTCTGGAATCCAGTTATTTCTGGCATGATAAGAACTATTACAAACAAATACGGGGAATTCCAATGGGTGCTAAATATGCACCTAGCGTGGCTAATCTGTATATGTCAGAGTGGGAGGAAGAAGTACTGTATAACAATCGACCGCATCAGCTGCTAGTATACAAACGTTTTATTGATGATATTTTTATTATCTGGAAGGGGGACAAAGAAAGCCTTAGCGATTTTTGTTTTTATTTGAATGATAATAATAAAAATATTAAATTGACTTGGGAGATCAATAATGAGAAAATTAATTTTCTTGATCTCGAAATTAAAAAAGAAGGAACTAAATTATGTACTCAAACTTATTTTAAGGCAGTGGATAGAAACAGTTACTTACCTCTGGACAGCTGTCACCACTCATTATGGTTGAACAACATACCTAAGGGACAACTAGTAAGACTAAGGCGAAATTGCACTAAAAAAGAAGTTTTTATGGAACAGGCTAAGATGGTTGGAGAAAGGTTTATCCAGAAAGGATATGACGCTAAATTCATCGAAGAAAAAATTACTGATGTTATACGTCTGGAGAGAGATAATCTGATACAAGATGTAAGAGAAAAAAACCTTATCCAAGAGGACAATGTACCCATTATTATGGACTATAACATGCAATACAAACAAATTGAAAAAATTATCAAGAAATACTGGGACATTGTAAAGACAGATCGCCATCTTGGCCCCATTCTATCAAAAACACCTAAATTTATATACAGGAGGGCCCCGACATTGCGGGATCGTCTAGCAAAAAATGTTTTAGATCCACCCCAGAAGAAAAAATTCTCCTTCTTTGAGGGAAAGGGGTTTTACCCATGCAAAAACTGCTATGCTTGCAGACATACAAAAGAAAATAAAAAGAAAAAATCAAGCTTTATGTCCACCGTTACTACACAGAATTATGAAATAGAGGATTTTATCTCATGTAGGAGTGAAGGAGTTGTCTATCTCCTGGAGTGCCCCTGTCATATCCAATATGTTGGCAGAACTAAGAGGGCACTATGGATTAGACTGAAAGAACATATACAAAATATCAAGAAAAAATTTGATAAGCACAGTCTATCTCGACATTATGTAGAATACCACAATAGTGACCCTTCATCACTGAAAATATGCGGAATTGAAAAGTATAAACCTCATTGGAGGGGCGACAATAAAATTATCAAAATTAGTCAGGCCGAATCCAGATGGATTCATGAATTACAGACTTTATCGCCCCTAGGACATAACGTGGAATTTGATTTAAATTGTTTTATCTCCAATTTTTAGTGGCCTTATTATCTATTCATATTTTAGTTTAGTATACTTCTGATCAAGGGATCTGGGATGTCGAAATGTTCCATCTAGTTCCCCTTCCCCCTCCCCCCCCCCCCTCCCCCCTCACCTCTTCCTCTTCCTCCCTCCTAGACAGTCTGTTTTCTTCTTATTAGTATGTTAATCTCCACTCTATTTATGTGGGTATTTCCTGAAGACTTATGTATTTTTCCCCTTTTTTATTGCATTATTTTAATATATAATTTTAAATAATTTTATTAATCGTCTTTTTACATAATTGTTTATGATACTTAATTTTTATTAATCAGGTTTATGGATCTTAACCTGATGAGCTGGTTGTCTATGGTTTTGGTTATTGACATAGTGACCAGCGGTTTTATTGGAATACAATTTTATCTTATTGGATGGTTCCCTGTGAAATTGGAATGGATTACATGGCTAATTTCCAAGTCACCACAAGATGGCGATGATGACCTATAGTTTTATCCAATATTTTATTTTTAATACAGGAATTTATAATCGTTAATGGTTTCAACAAGCGCTGCTTATAAATGTTTTTAACACTATAGTCTAAATGAAGAGATATTGCTTTACTGATCTTGTAACAATGTAACAATGCCCCTCCTATGATGCGGCATTATACACAGAAGCTCGGCTTTTGTTATTGTTGATCCGTTGCTATGTCAACGGCGCATATATAAATGGAATGACTGGCACCGGACTCCTCATCCCTTTGATAAAGTCACGTGCTGTGACGCAACGCGTCAGGGTAGGAGGAGTCAGGTGCCTACGCTTCTCGGGGACGGCCGAACCCGGAAGCTTTCCGCATATCCACTGTTTGCTGTATTTTTCTATGTAAGTTACTACTATTTTTTTAATAAATGGGGTTTTGAATACTACACCATGAGATCTTTTCTTTGCTCTTAATAACCGCTGGGACCGCTGAGAGTGCCGAGAGCTGTGGGTTGAGCTGCAGAGAGACAGACCGACTGGATGTTTAAAGACACGCTGCAGGGAACACATCCTCTCCTAGAAATATCCACCCGCCCTACTAGGCTCATTGGGGGCCGCTGCTGGAGGTGAGAGGCTGGGGGAAATACCTGGGAGTTGCACTAGAACGTGCATAGAAGAAAAATTACCAGTCACTGCACATTTTTTGCACTGTGTCTAAAGACTTTTTGTGGAAATCACCCATCACTATTGCACTGTTGTATGGACTATATTGCACTATTGTCACCGTTTGGGACAGCATCTCTGGAGTGGGATTAGCTGTCCTATTATTATTAATTATTTAAACACTTATTCATTACTCTATTATTGCATTTATCAATTGTTATGGTATTACTTTACTATTTAATTTGGTCATTATTTATCATTTCACTATTCATGCACATTTATTTTTGCTGATTTCAAGATTTTGTCTGCACTATATTGTCACTTTAGCACTGCTTATTTGCAGCTCACGTAGAAGTAGCGACTGTATTTATTAGTATCAGTATTTATTTTTAGTGATTTAATTTGAGTCACTGGCATCACTTGTGTCATGTATTTTTGGTTTTGAGGAATTTATTTGGGAAGGCATTTTTCCTCATTCACAATTTTTTACATATTTTTTATATTTCTTCACCTAATGAGGGGTGATCGTTTTATTTCCACTAAGCACTGAATCACTTTGCAGTTCATTGCTTTCACTTTTATATGATTTTTGTTGTGAGCATTCATTTGGGAAGTCTTTTTTTCATATCTACAGATATTTTTCACCTATTGAGGGGTGACTGTTTTATTTTTAGCACTGTGTCACTTTGGATTCAATTGTGTTATTTTCATTGTAGTTCTCTTATCGCAGAATCGCATCCGCCTTTCTTGATTTACTCGTGTATGGTGGCATCAATTCTTGGCCATCATTTACTGTTGTTTGGTCTATTACCACACGAGGTGGATTATACTCTGCCCACTTCACCACACTTTGTATTGTCACTGATTGATGGAATAGCGCCACATATTTTTATTTTACAGTTTTTATTTTACAGTTGTATGTTTTTCGTTGCTTTGTCGAATCTTCGTTGCAAGAAGGGGTCTGACCCGGAGTAGCGAACAGAGAAGGTATGCCACATCCCATAATAAAGTACAACAAACAATGGGTTCCCCTCAGGTGGGATTTTTAAGGCATTACCAAAAAAGCGTTCATAGTATGTATAAAAAAAGAAAATTTTATTCCAAAATACACACACATAGTACAAAAATACCAAAAAACAAAGTCAATTCAAGCATAAAAAAATATACATATATACAAGTGCATCAAAAACAGCATGTGGGGGACAGAAAATAATCACAATGGACAAACATATAAGCATGGGATGAGATGGGTCTCACTAAACCGACGCGTTTCGGAAAGTCCTTCGTCAGGGTTTGACAAGTGAGGTTTGTCATCTGTTTGATATTACAGAAGCAAAGAACACAAAGTAGTTAGCATTCCATATACATGTGACATAATATGTCCCCCATACCTCATATGTGAGAATGGACTCACTTACCCGATGCAAGTGTTTACAAAGAGATTCAAAGCAAAAGAACAGCTCTGCTGTGGTATCCCAGGCCGTATGTGTCTCCAGCCAATCCAATTGAGAGTGAACGGAGTATTAGAAGGGGTTCATGTAGAGGACACACTATCCCTAGATGCTGAAACACGCCACGTCCAAATTAGGGCGCAGCGTCTGTGCGTGGGCTGGGGTCCACAGAAATCTTCGGACCTAAGACCAAGCAAACAGTATCATGAGGAGTGGTGAAGAGTTGGGGGTGAGCACCCCCATAGGACTGGTACAAAAAACCTATCTGTGTGTAGAGGCTAAGGATCAAAAAGAAACATACCTGGGATCTGGAGCCGCAAAAAACACCTACAGGAAATACCGTAGGGGGAGGGGAGGAGGGCACGAAGGGTACCTTGCTGACCGTCAAGCAGACATCATGAAAGGGATCTGGTGTTGGGAGGAAACGGGGGATCATTGTTTAAAAAGGCCCGTAATGCAAAAGATATATGTACATGGGTTGTGGTATATACAACCACACCACACAAGAGAAAATGATCAGAAGGGTAGAGAGCTCCCCAAAAAGTCAAAGGAGCAAAAAGCTTCCCCGCAGTACCCCCAATCCGACAGATGACTTACCTTAACAGCTAGGAGCCCAGCGTGAGTGTAACATCCTCCTCCGATCACAGGGTCAGAGTGGATGAGCTCCGCTATTTATCCCCACTAGAAGTGAGGCCAGCTGATTGCAACAGCAAACAGCTGTGTGCATCATGTACACCCTGGGCTCCCTCCTCCCATTCGGCACCAGCTGACAGGAGATCCGCCCCTAGGCAGAACTCCTGTCATCCTGGTCCAATGGTGGGCCCCCTGGGAGTGGACCGCGCCACGCCCCCCCAAGAGGGAGCGAACGGCGCCGATACTGACCCCACACCGCGCATGCGCACCAGTGATGCTGGAGTGCATCGTCGCGGCTGACGTCACGGCGCCGCATCCCGGAGGCGCGCGCCGCCGTCCACTCCCACCAGCACGGGAAGCCAGGACCGGAAACAGCTGACGCTGAACCCGGTCAGGACGAGGGGAACAGGATCCGTTCCCCTAGTGTGTCCCAAAAAGGGACAGCCTTCCCGTGCTGGGTCCACGCACAGTGACGGCAAAGGGCGGTGCCTAGAAAAAAGGGAAAAAAAAACGCATGTGCCAACAACAATGCAGGCTTACACTTTCATACAAGCCAAGGTCACATAAGCATGTTGGATGTCAATTGGTGCCACGAGGGCGTGGGAGAACACAGCAGAGCCTTGACATGGGGAGAAAAGAGCATAGAACTCCTGAGCAAATAAATGAACACATAAATGAAATAAAATGAAAGGGGGAACAGAACCCAATACTACAGCGTGCCTGGGGCACGATGAACATCACAGGGGATAACCCCAGTGACCTGCCACACCCGAAACCTGGGCATACACATAGGTCCCTCTCATCTAGAGGGGCTCTAGATGAGAGGGACCTATGTGTATGCCCAGGTTTCGGGTGTGGCAGGTCACTGGGGTTATCCCCTGTGATGTTCATCGTGCCCCAGGCACGCTGTAGTATTGGGTTCTGTTCCCCCTTTCATTTTATTTCATTTATGTGTTCATTTATTTGCTCAGGAGTTCTATGCTCTTTTCTCCCCATGTCAAGGCTCTGCTGTGTTCTCCCACGCCCTCGTGGCACCAATTGACATCCAACATGCTTATGTGACCTTGGCTTGTATGAAAGTGTAAGCCTGCAACCTTTTGTATTGTTGTTGGCACATGCGTTTTTTTTTCCCTTTTTTCTAGGCACCGCCCTTTGCCGTCACTGTGCGTGGACCCAGCACGGGAAGGCTGTCCCTTTTTGGGACACACTAGGGGAACGGATCCTGTTCCCCTCGTCCTGACCGGGTTCAGCGTCAGCTGTATCCGGTCCTGGCTTCCCGTGCTGGTGGGAGTGGACGGCGGCGCGCGCCTCCGGGACGCGGCGCCGTGACGTCAGCCGCGACGATGCGCTCCAGCATCACTGGTGCGCATGCGCGGTGTGGGGTCAGTATCGGCGCCGTTCGCTCCCTCTTGGGGGGGCGTGGCGCGGTCCACTCCCAGGGGGCCCACCATTGGACCAGGATGACAGGAGTTCTGCCTAGGGGCGGATCTCCTGTCAGCTGGTGCCGAATGGGAGGAGGGAGCCCAGGGTGTACATGATGCACACAGCTGTTTGCTGTTGCAATCAGCTGGCCTCACTTCTAGTGGGGATAAATAGCGGAGCTCATCCACTCTGACCCTGTGATCGGAGGAGGATGTTACACTCACGCTGGGCTCCTAGCTGTTAAGGTAAGTCATCTGTCGGATTGGGGGTACTGCGGGGAAGCTTTTTGCTCCTTTGACTTTTTGGGGAGCTCTCTACCCTTCTGATCATTTTCTCTTGTGTGGTGTGGTTGTATATACCACAACCCATGTACATATATCTTTTGCATTACGGGCCTTTTTAAACAATGATCCCCCGTTTCCTCCCAACACCAGATCCCTTTCATGATGTCTGCTTGACGGTCAGCAAGGTACCCTTCGTGCCCTCCTCCCCTCCCCCTACGGTATTTCCTGTAGGTGTTTTTTGCGGCTCCAGATCCCAGGTATGTTTCTTTTTGATCCTTAGCCTCTACACACAGATAGGTTTTTTGTACCAGTCCTATGGGGGTGCTCACCCCCAACTCTTCACCACTCCTCATGATACTGTTTGCTTGGTCTTAGGTCCGAAGATTTCTGTGGACCCCAGCCCACGCACAGACGCTGCGCCCTAATTTGGATGTGGCGTGTTTCAGCATCTAGGGATAGTGTGTCCTCTACATGAACCCCTTCTAATACTCCGTTCACTCTCAATTGGATTGGCTGGAGACACATACGGCCTGGGATACCACAGCAGAGCTGTTCTTTTGCTTTGAATCTCTTTGTAAACACTTGCATCGGGTAAGTGAGTCCATTCTCACATATGAGGTATGGGGGACATATTATGTCACATGTATATGGAATGCTAACTACTTTGTGTTCTTTGCTTCTGTAATATCAAACAGATGACAAACCTCACTTGTCAAACCCTGACGAAGGACTTTCCGAAACGCGTCGGTTTAGTGAGACCCATCTCATCCCATGCTTATATGTTTGTCCATTGTGATTATTTTCTGTCCCCCACATGCTGTTTTTGATGCACTTGTATATATGTATATGTTTTTATGCTTGAATTGACTTTGTTTTTTGGTATTTTTGTACTATGTGTGTGTATTTTGGAATAAAATTTTCTTTTTTTATACATACTATGAACGCTTTTTTGGTAATGCCTTAAAAATCCCACCTGAGGGGAACCCATTGTTTGTTGTCGAATCTTCGTTGTTCATGTTGAATGGTCTACTCTACCCCAACAGTCAGCCAACTTTTACATTCGTTTCTCAATCTCCAAGTGCAATGGTGGGCACGGCATGCGAAGGTTGTGTCAGATATTGATATGGCATTATAATATAGAATCTATAATAATAAATCCCCCCCACAACACGGGCAGCCTCTGAGGCTATCACAACACTACCAACACTAGTATCACTATCAAGTTCACAACACTAACACAATTGCAGCAGATTATTATGAAAAAGTTAAGTTGAACTGTAGCTTGCTTCACTATTGTTCTGCTGCTGTGCTTATGCTTAATTGCTAAATAATTCAGGTTCTCTGACAAATGGACCAGCTAAGATTGACTATCTTCTGAAATTATTCAGTGTGTGTCTCTCTCTCTGCTAGCAAATCATAAGTGAATGTAAGTTGGCTGTACGTGTGTACTTAGTTCTAGCTATTTTACTGCCCCTCCTCTTTGGTTACAATCGGCCAATAACATTCATCATCATCATTATTTTTATTTTACTTCCCCCACCCAATTCCAGCAGCGATCTTCTCTCTCTACATCAAATCTTTTCTCTCTATGTCAAATCTTTTCTCTCTATGTCAAATCTTTTCTCTCTATGTAGAATAATCTTGGACTAATAGAGTTAAGGTTAGGCACATTCGACCACAGGTTCGATAGACACAGATTGTTATTGTCAGCGTCATGTCGAATCTCCTATCTATATTGAACTGTTGTCGCAACGAAAATAAAAATAAAGCATTTGTTTATGTCGGATCTTTTGGTTTTCAAATTCTGCGCTTTCGTTATTGTTTGTTAAAACGATAACGAAAATACCTGAAATTCGGACGAAAATGCATTTGGACGAAAACGAATGCACTTGTCTATTACTCAGTCCTTTGTGCTACACCGACCAGACCCAGGCCTGCAATATAGAAAAAGTAGTTGCTGACCTCCCAATCCCATTTTTTTCTTTTCATTGTTTTTTATTAAGATTTCCACTTTAACAACAGTAGAACAATACAGTATAGTTTAGCAGTTAGTAGATACAGAATACGTTTCTTGGTTCTTACTATAAACATAAGAGAATCCAGTATGTGGATTTATATATCTTAGTGTACTTTACACGATAATTTATAATTAAATGAGATGAAATTAAGTATTCCGGACTAGATCCATTATTTAACAGGAACAGGTCAGGGATTAGGGGTCACCCCCCCAGACACCCCATCTGGGAACAAACTGTGTCCGGGAGGGTACCCCCCCCCCCCATTCATTAGCACAATCAAGCTTATAAAACGGCTGTTTCTTGATTTCCTCAATTTTCTTTTAAAGTGTTTGTGTTACAAACAATTATGTGTAAAGATATAGGTAACCTGGAATTTCTTAAGATATTCACCATCAAAAAAGTATGGGTTCATATATACGGATAAGTGTTGAGCTTTCCCATAACGAACCAATATATAATGAGGAAGAGTACAAAGAAAAGGGAAAATTAGGAACAAAAACTATTATAAAATAAAGAAAGGAACATAAAACTAAACATAAAATTATAATGACAACATCCTACCACCGGCTTTTAATCCAGCTAGATTGACTGCGTCAGGATATCAGTGAGAAACCTCTGGAAAACTTGCGCACCATGGAGCCCATTCGTTTTGTACTTTTGCTAGTAAATTATTTGAGTAAGCGAAAAAATATTCATATTTATAATGGGTGTTTACTCTATTTATTACTTCACTAATGTTTGATATAGTATCTGATTTCCATTTTGAAGTAATAGATAAGCGTGCAGCTATCAAAATGTGGGTAGTTATGTTTCTATGCTTTGTGGGTATCTTATCTATCCCCAAGTTGAGAAGAGCTAATGCAGGGTTGGGGAGATGACAGTTACTGTGATTTTTGCCATTAGGGAGAAAACTGTATTCCAGAAACTTCTCACAGACTTACATTCTCACAAAATGTGGTATATCGTTCCCTTATTGCCACACTTCCGCCAGCATAATTTATCAGAACTACTAAAGATTTGTGAAATTCTCATCGGTGTTAAGTAGCTTCTATATAGTATTTTAAGGGAGATGTCCCAGTGGTTAGTACAATGAGAGTATAGGTAAGTGGTTTGAATAGCCTTGTTCCATTCGGATAAAGCAAATTTGCTTTTAAGGTCTTTTTCCCAGTTTAGCATGCCAACTGTTTTAGCTTGATTATGCGTATTAGGTATATTTTTGTAGAACCATGAGAGACCTTTAGGTTTGTTGTAGGATGTGGTGAGGTATGTCCATACTTCCGGATTATGACTGAGATAGGATGTGGGTATTTTATATGATAATGGTATAGCAGGATGTTTGCAAATGAGAGTGTTGCTGGACTTTGATCTTTAAATTGTGCATATGTCGTATTTTTCGGGAGGTGTTTTTCATTCATTTTTAAGAAGGGGAGAAGGAATTCATACATGCCTAAGGTGATTGTTCTCTTTTGTTTGGTTTTGTTACTATCAGTGTGAGCGTTAAATATTTGCCAAGCTTTGACTGTTGCAGTGATAGAAGGAAAGTTAGGATAAAACAATGGTCTATTTGTTAATGTAGCTAGTAGAAGTGATGGTAGGTCCCTATGGTGTACTATTGCCTTTTCTATTTGCACCCACAGTTTATCTGTTGATTGATGAAACCAAGACTTGGCTTGATCCAAAATGGCTGCTACATAATAGTTACGTATTTTGGGAAATCCTATTCCATCTTTGTATTTTGGTTTTTGTAGCGTGGAGTATGATAGTCTTGCTATTTTACCAGCCCATATGAACTTCCTTAATAGTTTATCGATTATAGTAAAAAAGTGGTCGGGTAATGTGATGGGGATGGTACGAAAATAATATAATATTTTTGGTAGAACAGTCATTTTAAACGCGGCTATCCTACCTATCCATGAAAGTTCATGCGAGGAGATATGTGTAAGATCATTTTTAATGGTGTTTATCAAAGAAGGGTAGTTATGGTCATATACGGAGCTAGAGGGGTACGCTAGATTTATCCCTAGATATTTTAAATATTTATGGGCCCATACAAAAGGAAACTCAGCTTTTAGTTTCTTAAGGTTAGGGTTATTAATGTGTATAGGAAGGATTGAAGATTTGCTGATATTCAATTTATAATATGATATTTTCCCAAATTTGCTGAGAATATGTTGGGTTCTTGCAAGAGATGTGGCTGGTGTGGTTAGTGTTAATACCACGTCATCAGCAAATAGACCTATATTGTGGTCCATGTCTGAAACCTTGATACCCTTGATGTGTGTATCTTTTCTAATGGTCTCCGCCAGGGGTTCCATCACCAGAGAAAATATCAGTGGCGATAGAGGGCAACCCTGGCGGGTCCTGTTTGTTATATAGCATTTGTTAGACATAGCATTGGAAGTATATACTTGTGCGGTTGGGACTGTGTACAGTGCTGATATGGCGGAAAGGATAGGACCCTCAAGACCAAATTTAGCAAGTGTTGCCAATAGGTACCCCCAGTGGACCCAATCGAACGCCTTTTCGGCATCTAATGTCAGGAATAGGGATGAGCTTCGTGTTCGAGTCGAACCCATGTTCGACTCGAACATCGGCTGTTCGACCGTCCATCGAATTGCGAACGTTATGGGCCGTTCGCGCCAAATTCGTGTGGCGCGTCACGGCCCATAATTCACTGCGGCATCGCAGTGCATTGCTGGCTGATGATTGGCCAAGCATGCACTATGACCCGCATGCTTGGCCAATCACAGCGCCGTCAGTAGAGAGAGCTGTAATTGGCCAAAGCCAGGGTGGCTTTGGCCAATTATGGCTCAGGGGATTTAGTACACGCCCCACACTATATAAGGCCGCCTGCACGGCGGCCCTGTGTAGTGTGTTCCGGTGTGCTGATAGAGAGAGAGACAGACAGTGTCATTTGATTTGAGTTAGATAGATTAGGCTAGATCTGTTCCTGCTATTTACATTTAGTGCAGTGCGTCCTGCTCACAGTGTTCAGCTAGATCCGTTCCTGCTATTTACATTTAGTGCAGTCAGTGCGTCCTGCTCACAGTGTTCAGCTAGATCCGTTCCTGCTATTTACATTTAGTGCAGTGCGTCCTGCTCACAGTGTTCAGCTAGATCTGTTCCTGCTATTTACATTTAGTGCAGTGCGTCCTGCTCACAGTGTTCAGCTAGATCCGTTCCTGCTATTTACATTTAGTGCAGTGCGTCCTGCTCACAGTGTTCAGCTAGATCTGTTCCTGCTATTTACATTTAGTGCAGTGCGTCCTGCTCACAGTGTTCAGCTAGATCTGTTCCTGCTATTTACATTTAGTGCAGTGCGTCCTGCTCACAGTGTTCAGCTAGATCCGTTCCTGCTATTTACATTTAGTGCAGTCAGTGCGTCCTGCTCACAGTGTTCAGCTAGATCCGTTCCTGCTATTTACATTTAGTGCAGTGCGTCCTGCTCACAGTGTTCAGCTAGATCTGTTCCTGCTATTTACATTTAGTGCAGTGCGTCCTGCTCACAGTGTTCAGCTAGATCTGTTCCTGCTATTTACATTTAGTGCAGTGCGTCCTGCTCACAGTGTTCAGCTAGATCCGTTCCTGCTATTTACATTTAGTGCAGTGCGTCCTGCTCACAGTGTTCAGCTAGATCTGTTCCTGCTATTTACATTTAGTGCAGTGCGTCCTGCTCACAGTGTTCAGCTAGATCCGTTCCTGCTATTTACATTTAGTGCAGTCAGTGCGTCCTGCTCACAGTGTTCAGCTAGATCCGTTCCTGCTATTTACATTTAGTGCAGTGCGTCCTGCTCACAGTGTTCAGCTAGATCTGTTCCTGCTATTTACATTTAGTGCAGTGCGTCCTGCTCACAGTGTTCAGCTAGATCTGTTCCTGCTATTTACATTTAGTGCAGTGCGTCCTGCTCACAGTGTTCAGCTAGATCCGTTCCTGCTATTTACATTTAGTGCAGTGCGTCCTGCTCACAGTGTTCAGCTAGATCTGTTCCTGCTATTTACATTTAGTGCAGTGCGTCCTGCTCACAGTGTTCAGCTAGATCTGTTCCTGGTATTTACATTTAGTGCAGTGCGTCCTGCTCACAGTGTTCAGCTAGATCCGTTCCTGCTATTTACATTTAGTGCAGTGCGTCCTGCTCACAGTGTTCAGCTAGATCTGTTCCTGCTATTTACATTTAGTGCAGTGCGTCCTGCTCACAGTGTTCAGCTAGATCCGTTCCTGCTATTTACATTTAGTGCAGTCAGTGCGTCCTGCTCACAGTGTTCAGCTAGATCCGTTCCTGCTATTTACATTTAGTGCAGTCAGTGCGTCCTGCTCACAGTGTTCAGCTAGATCTGTTCCTGCTATTTACATTTAGTGCAGTCAGTGCGTCCTGCTCACAGTGTTCAGCTAGATCCGTTCCTGCTATTTACATTTAGTGCAGTGCGTCCTGCTCACAGTGTTCAGCTAGATCTGTTCCTGCTATTTACATTTAGTGCAGTGCGTCCTGCTCACAGTGTTCAGCTAGATCTGTTCCTGCTATTTACATTTAGTGCAGTGCGTCCTGCTCACAGTGTTCAGCTAGATCCGTTCCTGCTATTTACATTTAGTGCAGTGCGTCCTGCTCACAGTGTTCAGCTAGATCTGTTCCTGCTATTTACATTTAGTGCAGTGCGTCCTGCTCACAGTGTTCAGCTAGATCCGTTCCTGCTATTTACATTTAGTGCAGTCAGTGCGTCCTGCTCACAGTGTTCAGCTAGATCCGTTCCTGCTATTTACATTTAGTGCAGTCAGTGCGTCCTGCTCACAGTGTTCAGCTAGATCTGTTCCTGCTATTTACATTTAGTGCAGTCAGTGCGTCCTGCTCACAGTGTTCAGCTAGATCCGTTCCTGCTATTTACATTTAGTGCAGTCAGTGCGTCCTGCTCACAGTGTTCAGCTAGATCTGTTCCTGCTATTTACATTTAGTGCAGTCAGTGCGTCCTGCTCACAGTGTTCAGCTAGATCCGTTCCTGCTATTTACATTTAGTGCAGTGCGTCCTGCTCACAGTATTCAGCTAGATCCGTTCCTGCTATTTACATTTAGTGCAGTCAGTGCGTCCTGCTCACAGTGTTCAGCTAGATCCGTTCCTGCTATTTACATTTAGTGCAGTGCGTCCTGCTCACAGTGTTCAGCTAGATCCGTTCCTGTTATCTTCCTACTGACAGGCAGGCTTGTCTGGTTACAGTATATAAAGCTACCTGAAGAAAATTACAGGTGTTCTATCCCAGCTTAGTGCAGCTACAGGCCATTAGTATGTCTGGAAGGCCAAGAAGGAGAGGCAGACAGTCACAAGCCAATAAGAGAGGGCAAGCAGGCTCTGTGTCTAGTGCTGGTCGTGGAGACGGTGCATCCTCATCAGCACGTGGCCATGGGACACGCTTGGCCTTTTTTTCGGCAGCTGGCCGTGTTGAGCCGCAACATGCGGAAGACTTGGTCGAGTGGATGACCAAGCCGTCCTCATCCTCCTCATCCTCTCTCACCCATGCCCAGGGTGCTTTGTCTGGCAAAGCAGCGGCCTCTTCCCTCAGCTCAATGTCATCAGTGACTCCTTCCCTAGCTCCACCATGTCCTCCTGAGGATTCCCTCGAACTGTTTGACCACAGTGTTGGGTACATGCTCCAGGAGGATGCCCAGCGTTTGGAAGGCTCTGATGATGATACTGAGCTCGATGAAGGCAGTAACATGAGCACGGACAGAGGGGGTGCCCAAGAAGGACAGCAATCTGGCAGTCATGCTCCCCCTGCTGCAGCATACTGCCAGGTTTGCTCCAGTGATGAGGAGGGAGGGGATGATGAGGTCACTGACTCAACGTGGGTGCCTGATAGGAGAGAGGAGGAGGAGGAGGAGGAGGAGGCGGCACATCACCAACGAGGCAGGATGCCCTCCAGGGGCCAGCCTAAGGGCAGCACATTGACTGCATCACACCCCAAAGCTCCACATGTGCAGGGCGCTGCAGTCTCTGCGCGTTATTCAAAAAGTTCTTTGGTGTGGGCCTTTTTTGAGACGAGTGCATCAGATCGCACCGCTGCTATTTGCAACATATGTCTCAAGCGTATCTCGCGTGGCCAAAACATCTCCCGCTTGGGTACCACATGCTTGACCAGACATATGTTGACCTGCCATGCAGTTCGTTGGCAAGCATATCTAAAAGACCCACACCAAAGAACAAAGAGGATCTCTCCTTGCTCCTCATCAGCTGAGATTTCCAACCCCACTAGACCTTCAGTCCTCTCTGAGACCTACACTGAGAGGAATGAAGGTGTAGAATTAGCTGTGTCACAGCCAAGTACTTGTGGGCAATCTGCTTTTGGTACACCGACGTCAGATTGTACCAGGCAAATTTCCCTGCCCCAGCTGCTGCACCGCCGAAAGAAGTTTGCTCCCAGCCATCCACATGCCCAGCGGTTGAATGCTAGCTTGGCAAAATTGCTAGCACTTCAACTGCTGCCTTTTCAGTTGGTAGACTCTGCCCCCTTCCGTGAGTTTGTGGAATGTGCGGTTCCTCAGTGGCAGGTACCCAAACGCCACTTTTTCTCACGGAAGGCGATTCCGGCTCTCTACCGGCATGTGGAAGGCAATGTCCATGCCTCGCTGGACAGGGCGGTCAGCGGTAAGGTGCATATTACCGCTGACTCATGGTCCAGCAGGCATGGACAGGGACGTTACTTAAGTTTCACGGCGCATTGGGTGACTCTGCTGGCAGCTGGGAAGGATGCAGGACAAGGTGCAGTAGTGTTGGAGGTTGTTCCGCCACCACGCCTCCAAAATGCTGATTGTGACACACCTCTCTCCTCCACCCCCTCCTCTTCTTCTTCCTCCATGGCCTCTTCCTCGGAACCAGCGGTGCTCCGTAGGCGTTCAAGGGGCTACGCAAGTACGCAGGCCAAAAGATGCCATGCGGTGCTTGAGCTGGTGTGCTTGGGGGACAGGAGCCACACTGGGGCAGAGGTTCTGTCAGCTCTGCAGGGGCAGGTTCAGAGGTGGTTGACGCCACGCCAACTTAAGGCAGGAATGGTGGTTTGCGACAATGGCACCAACCTCCTCTCTGCCCTCCGACAGGGACAACTGACCCATGTGCCCTGTTTGGCTCACGTCCTTAACTTGGTGGTGCAGCGGTTCTTGGGCAGGTACCCGGGCTTACAGGATGTCCTGAGGCAGGCCAGGAAAGTCTGTGTGCATTTCCGCCGGTCATATAATGCCAGTGCTCGGCTGACGGACCTCCAAAAGGAGTTTAACCTGCCCAAGAACCGCCTAATCTGTGACATGCCCACCAGGTGGAACTCAACGTTGGCCATGCTGCAGCGGCTGCACACGCAGCAGAGGGCCATCAATGAGTACCTGTGCGACTATGGCACCAGGACAGGGTCAGGGGACCTTGGTTTTTTTTCCCCACGCCAGTGGGCCATGATCAGGGATGCATGCACTGTCCTGTCACCATTCGAGGAGGCCACGAGGATGGTGAGCACTGACAGTGCATGCATCAGTGACACTGTCCCCCTTGTCCACCTGTTGGAGCACACGCTGCGTGGAATAATGGACAGGGCACTTGAGGCAGAACAGAGGCAGGAAGAGGAGGACTTCCTTAGCTCTCAAGGCCCCCTTTATCCAGACAGTGTTCCTGCGTGCCCGCCGATCACACAGGAAGAGGACGAGGAGGAGGAGGAGGAGGAGGAAGATTGTGTCAGTATGGAGGTGGAGCCTGGCACTCAGCATCAGCAGTCTTTAAGGGATCAGTCCCAAGGAACACATGGACTTGTACGTGGCTGGGAGGAGGTGGCTGCGGACGTTGTTGTCCTTAGTGACCCAGAGGACTCCGGACCGAGTGCCTCAGCAAACCTACGCTGCATGGCCTCCCTGATCCTGCAAAGCCTGCGTAAGGATCCTCGTATTTGTGGTATCAAGGAGAAGGACCAATACTGGCTGGCAACCCTCCTTGATCCACGTTACAAGGGTAAGGTTGCGGACCTTATCTTGCCATCGCAGAGGGAGCAGAGGATGAAACATCTTCGGGAGGCCTTGCAGAAAGGTCTGTGCAACGCGTTCCCAGAGACTGGGAGGTTACAAACTCCTGTTTCTGGACAACGTGTTGCTGAGGCTTCGGTCAGTCAAAGAAGGAGCGGTGGAGAAGGTGGCCGTCTGACCGATGCGTTCAGACAATTTTTTGGTCCGCAGCCCCAAGGTATGATCGGTTCCAGCAACCATCGCCAGCGTCTGTTTTACATGGTGCAGGAATACCTAGGGGCAAGATCAGACTTGGACACCTTTCCCACCGAAAATCCTCTGGGTTACTGGGTCTTGAGGATGGATCACTGGCCAGAGCTTACACAGTATGCAATTGAGCTACTGGCCTGTCCTGCATCCAGCGTTCTTTCGGAACGCACATTCAGTGCTGCTGGAGGCGTGGTAACCGATCACAGGGTGCGTCTGTCCACTGACTCGGTCGATCGGCTGACCTTCATAAAAATGAATCAGTCTTGGATCACCACCAGCTACCAAGCACCTGATGCTGATGTAACTGAATAATTTTTTTCAGATCCCTTCAAAGACTGCCTATGCTGATGCTGAGTGACTATCCCTGAGTAATTATCCTCTTCCTCCTCAATCATCACGCTGATAGCTTGTAAGAACATTTTTGGTTCTGGGCGCCACCACCAGTGCCTAAGGCACAATTTTTCAGCCCCTGTTTAACAGGGGCGTGTAATTACAATTTTTGATGTAATACTTGGCAGCAGGGCTCGTTCCTGCATTCCAACTAGAGTGTCTGTGAGGGGTTGCAGTGTTGTGGCACCAGCACCAGTGCCTAAGGCCCAATTTTTCTGCCCCTGTCTAACAGGGGCGTGTAATTACAATTTTTGATGCAATACTTTGCAGCAGGGCTCGTTCCTGCATTCCAACTAGAGTGTCTGTGAGGGGTTGCAGTGTTGTGGCACCAGCACCAGTGCCTAAGGCCCAATTTTTCTGCCCCTGTCTAACAGGGGCGTGTAATTACAATTTTTGATGCAATACTTTGCAGCAGGGCTCGTTCCTGCGTTTCAACTAGAGTGTCTGTGAGGGGTTGCAGTGTTGTGGCACCAGCACCAGTGCCTAAGGACCAATTTTTCTGCCCCTGTCTAACAGGGGCGTGTAATTACAATTTTTGATGCAATACTTTGCAGCAGGGCTCGCTCCTGCGTTCCAACTAGAGTGTCTGTGAGGGGTTGCAGTGTTGTGGCACCAGCACCAGTGCCTAAGGCCTAATTTTTCAGCTCCTGTTCAACAGGGGCATGTAATTACAATTCTTGATCTAATATTTCACAGCAGGGCCCTGTGAGGGCTTACAGTGTTGTGGCCACAGCAACACCTAAGGCCCAAATTTCTGCTGAGTATATAGGGCAGGACCCTACTTTCAAACATCTAACTTACAAACGACTCCTACTTGCAAACGGAAGGAGACAACAGGAAGCGAGATGAAATCTACCCCTAGGAAGGGAAATTCTCTCCTGTAAGAGTTAATATGGGAAAACAATTTCTCCTTTCCACTGATGCTTTCCAATCCTTGTTCCACAAAAAAACCCAAATTTTCAAAAAACATTTTTCATTGGGACAAAAAAGTGAGGTGAAATCTTCTGAAGAGGAGGAAAGACAGCAAAACAAATGTCACAGGGGTGATAACCCTTCCCTATGTTTTCCAAAAAGCTTAAAAAAGATTTTTTGGCTGGAGCTAAACACGTTAAAAATGTACCCGTTCAAAATGACAAAGAGATTCTACTTAACAACAAACCTACAGTCCCTGTCTTGTTTGCACCGCCTGTATACTGCTGTTCAGAGTATATAGGGCCTTTCCTTATTTTAATTTGGGTGCGGGGTTCCCCTTAATATCCATACAGGACCCAAAGGGCCTGGTAATGGACTGGGGGGGTACCCATGCCGTTTGTCTCACTGATTTTCATCCATATTGCCATGACCCGACATGACATTAAACCCGCAAGCAGTTTTAAATGAGATTTTTTCCTTTAAAAATGACATTTGGTGCAGGGACTGTTCTAAACATGGGAAACACGTGGCACTTTACAGGCATACTATAGACACCCCCCAGGTACGATATTTAAAGGAATATTTCACTTTTTTTTTTTTACTTTAAGCATCATTAAAATCACTGCTCCCGAAAAAACGGCCGTTTTTAAAAGTTTTTTTTGCATTGATACATGTCCCCTGGGGTAGGACCCGGGTCCCCAAACCCTTTTTCGGACAATACCATGCAAATTAGCCTTTAAAATGAGCACTTTTGATTTCGAACGTTCGAGTCCCATAGACGTCAATGGGGTTCTAACGTTCGTGCGAACTTTCGGTCCGTTCGCGGGTTCTGGTGCGAACCGAACCGGGGGGTGTTCGGCTCATCCCTAGTCAGGAACACTGTGGGCACCTTCCTCATTTCCGCTATTTTAAGGAGATTGTACATCCTACGGGTTTCATCTGGAGCTTGCCTTCCTTTAACAAAACCTACTTGGTCTGCTTTGATTAAGTGGGGGGTTACTTCTGCTAGGCGATTAGCTAAAATTTTTGAGTACATTTTTAAATCAGTATTAAGTAGGGATATGGGTCTAAAGTTTTGTGGGGCATCTGGTTTTTTCCCTGGTTTAGGAAGAGCTACTATGATGGTTTGGAGCATTTCTTCTGGGAATGCGCTATCAACAGTAGCTTTGTGGAAGAGTTTATTCATATACGGCACTAAAATATCAGAAAAGGCTTTGTAGTATTCGGCAGAAAAGCCGTCTGCACCTGGCGATTTGTTTTGGGGTAGGGAGTTGACTACCTGAGCTATTTCATTTTCTGATATTGCGGAATTTAAATAGTTTAGCTGGTCACTATTTAGGGTAGGGAGGTTGACTGAGTGGAGAAACTTATTGATCCCTGTATTAGTAGGTTGTGGCGTTGATGGGTCTGTTTTTAAATTATATAGTTGTTTATAGTAATTGCAAAATGCGTTTGCTATATCTTTAGGGTGGTATACTATCTGTGACATAATAGGGTCTTTAATATATGATAGTTTGGACTTTTGCTGTTTTTTGCGAATATAGGCCGCTAAAAATTTGCCCGCTTTGTTTCCTTGGGTATAGTGTGTGGCATTAAATTTTTGCAGGTGATACTGATGATCTAAAATTAAATAGGTTCTAACCTCTTGTCTTGTTTGGTTTAATTCTGTAGTTGTTGGTGAGGAGGGATTTGCTTTGTGCTGTTGTTCTAGGGATGAAAGTTTAGTCATTAGTGTGGTAAATCTTTTTAATCTCTTTTTTTTTTTCCCTTGATGCTGTCTGTAGTAATAGGCCTCTACTAAAAGCTTTATGTGAGCACCACAGCGTAAAAATATTTATATCCGGAATATCATTAATTTGAAAGAATTCCTTGATCTGATCACACAAACCTTCCCTGTGTTTAGGATTTTTCAAAATTGATATATTGTTTCGCCATAGATGTGTAGGTGGCGCAGCATTATTTTCCTTAATTGAGAGGGACACGGGAGCGTGATCAGACCAAGTAATTGGGTGGATTTTAGCTGATACTGCATTATTCAGGCAATGTAAATCAGCTACAAATAAGTCAATTCTTGAATAAGACTTATGGGGAGCTGAGTAGTAAGTAAAATCGTTTTCACTGGAATTGACACAACGCCATACATCATATAGATCAGAGGAATGTAAGAAGGGTTGGAGTTCAATTCGTGTAGCTTTAGATTTATGTGGAAATGAACAATCTTGTTGTCTATTAGGAACACAATTGAAATCCCCACAGTACAGTACTAATCCTTTTTTGATGCTCCCAACTTTTTTCTTGAGGGCACCCAAAAAGGACAGTTGCCCCTGGTTTGGAGCATATACATTGATAATAGTATACAAGGTATTGTTTAGTTCACACACTAAAATTATGTATCTTCCAGCTTTGTCATATAGTACATCCTGTAATTTAAATGCTACATTTTGATTTATAGCTATCAACACACCAGCTTTTTTTTTTGGGCCTGAGGCCATGAAAATGTGCGGAAATTGTTTGTCTTTGCATAAGGGATGCTTCTGTTGGACAAAATGAGTTTCTTGGATGCATAGTACATCGCTCTTCAGGGATTTTGCTTGCTGCCACATTGCCCTTCTTTTGAATGGTATGTTGAGACCGTGGGCGTTGATGGTCACGAAATTAAGGACCATTTGTTGGATGAGCTAAGTGCTTGTTTGTAGATGTATTCAAAATGTGATATGTGATGTAGAATATAAAAGTACCTGCGGTTAGAGGTGTCTTTGAATTGCTTGTAGGGTGCTCACTCAAGTGGGATGGAGTTGCAGAGAGATTATACTCCAGATCTTTGTCATCAAGCTTGCCGTAGATGGTTGCCAGTGGTAGAACAGAAAATAAAAGGTAAAAAACGTCAACATTTAAACAAAAAACAAAACTTAAAAAAGTGAGGAGGTTTTCCTCAAAGTGCGAGTAAGATCGCATAAGAACACTTGGGGGTACATGCTCCTATAAACCAGCTTCAGCCCTAAAGATTAGTGGGCAAACTATGAGTAAGTTGTTTCTTTATATTGTGTAGGAGGTCAGTCAAGTGTCTTTGTTTGATTTCCATTCAGGGGATATACTCCTTGGGGGTTTGGTGGTAGGGATGTCTTCCTCTTCTATTGGGAGAAGCCCCCATTTTCTTGACAGCTGGAGGCCTTCTTCTAAAGATCTGATAGCGAATGTGCGGCCATCTTTAGTTACAAGAAGTTTTGTGGGGAAGCCCCAGGAGTATGGAAGTTTGTTGTTACGCAATATTTTTGTTAGTGTTATTAGCTTCTTCCTTGCTAGCATTGTGTGCTGGGAGAGGTCAGCGTAGATATTTATGCCTGAGTACGGGTTGGGTAGTGGGGAGTTTTGCCTTGCAAAACGCATTAAATTGTCTTTGACGTGAAAAAAATGTATGCGAGCTATGACGTCGCGGGGTACTTTCTCTGGTAGGTATTGTGGCGTAGGTAATCTGTGAGCTCGATCTACCGTGATTTCCCCATCTGGGGTGTCAGGAAGTAGCTCTTTAATTAGTTGCTGTACATAGTTCCGGAGTTCGGAGGGGGGTACAGACTCCGCTACCCCCCGCAGTTTGACATTATTTCTGCAGGACTTGTCTTCTAGGTCCGCCATTTTGTTTTATAAAGCTTCCAACTCCTCCTCTTTTTCATTATGTGCATCCACTAACTCATTATGTGCCGTTGAAAATTCTGCCATTTTGTCCTCCACGTGGCTAACTCTCTCCCCAATATCATTAATGTCGGTTTTTATTTGCGATATGCAGTCCATGAGGTCCCTGTGCATGGACCCCCGCAAAGAGACCAGCATCTCTTTCATTGTAGTATCACTCAGGGGCTGTCCAGATGTTGGGAACTCCTGAATCTGGTCTATGAATTCAGTTGTGCTGTCATAGGATGTACAATTATCCTCATTCCTTTCCCCAGCATATGTGTGGGCAGATGAGCGTTTAGGGGCCGCTTTCTGTGGGCTCTGGGATGGGGTGTTGCATGTAGAGGAGTGGCTACTGTGGCCTGGAGAGAAGGACGGGGGTCTGCTATCCTCTCTCCTATTTCTCCTGGTGTCTGACTGCCTAGCGCACTGCTGCCTGTGAGCGGCGGCGCCATCTTGGATCTCCGGCGTGCTTGCCGAGGGGTAAAAGTCTGTTAGTTTGCGGGGTCCCCCCGTGTGTTTTCTCTTACCCATCACCGGCTGTATGTTGCTTGGACCTCTGGAGCTTTATGCTGCTAGTTTGCTGGCTTCGATCGTCGCTTTGTACGGGCCGGTACCGCTGGTTCTCACGGAGCTCTCTCCTTATGCGGCCATCTCCTTCCGCTGCTGGCCACGCCCTCCCAATCCCATTTTTTTTTTCACATCTTTCACATGTGTGGGAAATTATGGAACAGGATATTGTGCCTGCAGAAGTTCTGTTTGCCATTAAACAAGCTAAAGCTTCCAGAACTCCTGTTCCAGATTATTTTACAACTTCTTTTTAAGAAATTTGCTTTGTTGGCTGGTACCACATAAATATTTTGATACATTTCAACTAGGAACATTTCTAGATACTAGAAACTCTAAAAGAGCCCACATCTGCAAGATCCCCAAACAGGGATTTAAGTAACAATCCAATTTACAGACCTATTTCTTTAACCATCCTCTGTCCCACCCACAATAATTTTACTGCAGGCGGACAGCACAGCGAACAAAGTAATCGTGGTTCCGGATATGCATGTGATCACAATGTAAGCACAACTGTTATGAAGGAGTTGTATTGTGATGTTGTGAACTATGGTGACACTGAACTTCTGATACTCTGATGACAGGGATGTAAAAAAAAAATGTTAAAGAAATCTTTTTTTTTTAACAATGAATTAAAAAATTATTTTTTTAATTTATCTAAGCGTCACTAGTCAGTATCCCTGATCACCGCCACACTAGCCATTTGATTATGCTGTACTGCACAGGTGACAGTATGTAAAAAAAAGTGAAAAAATGTATTTGTTTCTTTATTTTCCAAAAAATACTGAGAACAAATATAAAACTTCAAAAAAAAAATGTCATGCCTTTTACTAAATACATCAAACTGTATACTTTCCAAAAAGGGGTCAATTGGAGTACATTTGTACTGTCCTGGCATTTAGGGCCCCAAGAAATGAGATGGGCCATCTGTACATCAGGATTAATCAATTATCAAATATATATATACCATAGTTTCTAGACGCTATAACGCTTAAGGGGCGTACACACGGCCGGACCCAGAAATCCGCTCGTCTGTGTGCTAGTCCGACGGACAAAAACCCACGCTAGGGCAGCTATTGGCTACTGGCTATCAACTTCCTTATTTTAGTCCGGTGTACGTCATCACGTACTAATCCGTCGGACTTTTGTGTGATCGTATGTAGGCAAGTCCGTTCGTAAGAAAGTCTGCCGCAAGTCCGCCAAAAGTCCGTCGAAAGTCTGTCGGACAGGCTGTCGGACTTTTGTAGTTGAAAAGTCTGACCGTGTGTATGCCCCATTACATAAACCAATTAATATACACTTATTTTGATTTTTTTTACCAAAGGCATTTAGCAGAGTAATTTTTGGTCTAAATTTATGAAATTTGGTTTTATTGGATACGTTTTATAACAGAAAGTAGAAAATATTATTTTTTTTAAATGTTTGTTTTTTTCCCTGTATATACAAAAAATAAAAAAAAGTTGTGATCAAATACAACCGAAGATAACCGAAAGAAAGCTCTATTTGTGTGAAAAAAATTTGGGTGCAGTGTTGCATGACAGCAATTGCCAGGTAAAATAGCCCAGTGCTAAATAGCAGAAAATGGCTTGGTCATAAAGGGGACAAAACCTTCCGGAGGTCAAGTGGTTATCAACTGTGATATGAAATTACTAACTAAAATCTTGACATTCACAGATCTTTGGAACAATACATGCACATAGACCAAGGTCAGAAGAGGAATAGATCTTATTTCTTTATTGTGATAGAACTGGAAAGGTAAAGGTGATAGGAATGGAATGCTACTCTTTAAAGATACATAAGGCATTTGATATGTTGTCCTGTTTTTTTTTTGTTTTTTTTTCAAAAAGTTTTTATTTTAAGAAAATTAGGTTGTACAAATGATATAACAGTACATAGTCAAATCTTTCATTGAGATAATAGTTACATTAACATCTAATGGATGTTACATCTTACATCTTGTACATTAGGTTCATTCGTAAATACAGTTATCTAGACATCGTTCACCCATAAGCACATACTGTATTTGTATCTACTAGTGTATTAAGCTCGGGTTTAACTTTAATTGATACTTGAACACAACATAGGAAGTAACTATGAGATGCAACAAATGAGGACCTGAATGTCAATATGATCTCTGAGGCCTAGGAGTTTATTTGTGTCAAACAATTAGAACAAGAAACGCCAATTCCCTACCCCCGCACCCCTAAAGGGATCATGCTGTGCGGGTTATAAGGTTGTCAAAACTTCACTTATTCTGGCTTTGATGTATGTCTATGTATTTATATATGCTGTGCCTCTGTAGCACTATAGGGATTGTCCATGTCTCCTGCTCATATATTGGCAGGGGAAGGTAGAGGAGATTCATGGAACAATTTTCCTTCGAGAAAGGATGAAATCCAGGACATCTGGAATGCTGTCCTAACGGTTTTGTTAAGTAAGAACTTGGGTAGTGAATACAAGACAGTGTTGGAATTAGAATCAGAAAGATGTGTATCAAGGACCACTGGGGGTTTATGTCGCTTCAGGTCACACTTAGAAGGGTGTGGACCTACACATATACACCCATGGCAGGTACGGTGGACCTTTGAGTCTGTATTTTAAGATATTTCCAACTAAATAAAGGTCTTCTGAACTCCTGTTGCTGTATGGCAGGATTACAGGTTTTGAAGAAGCTCTTGGTATTTTGGGGATTCCCTGAAGTGTATCCAACAAACCCAAGTTTTCCCATATTTCATAGGAGTTTCTTTGGCTTGGTGGATCAAGTTTTCCATCTCAGAGATTTTCTCAAACCAGTCTGCTAGAGTAGGCGGTGTATTGCTCCTCCAGTGTACTGGTATGCATTGTTTAGCAGCGTTCACTAGATGGAGTGTGAGGGATTTTTTGTAAGCGTGATGCGAGATCGTAGAGTGGTGCAATAGGTATTGTAATGGTGTAAAAGATAAGGTGTAGGTTGTGATATGGTGTATCACCTCATGCACTTTTATCTCCAGCACATGGGAGAAACAGAGGGGTGGTAGAGATGAATTCTGTCTGGTGTTTTGTACCATCTCGAGTATATTTTGTAAGAGTTTTCCTGTGCCAAAACATTTACTGAGCCTTTATGGATGTGTTCATAAATGTTTTCCCATTCTTCTGTAGATAGGTCTAGCCCGAGTTCTGTTTCCCATTTTTGGTTAACTGCCTTGATTTTGAGGTCTTGTTCGCTAAACAGTAATGAGTAAACCTCTGAGATAAGATGTCTTTGCGGAGGTGCACCGGTGCAAAGCGTTTCAAAGGGAGTCAGGTCTCTAAACCATTGAGAAGTCGGTCTGGCATTATTCAGAAAATGTCTGTTTTGCAGAAACTTATAGAATGGTATATGGTATTCAGGGAAATGTGAGGGTATCTCATTGAAAGGAAGGAGTGTACCCTTATGAAAAAATTGTGAGGCTCTAAGTGGATGTTGGATATGTGTTTGAAGTCGATTATGAAATAGGACTCCAGGTGTGAAGTCGGGGTTATTAACCAGGGGGGTCAATGGTCCTGGGGAAGGGCACCATCTAAGTGTCTGGGCTATTGTTCTAAAAGCTTGGAGTGTGGGACCTGTTAGCGGATGTGTAGCGTATTCTTTAGGCGTTGCATTTGCATCAATCCAAGGTAGGTGAGAAAGGGGCACTTGGGCAGAGGAGTCTTCAATGTTGACCCAATCCTTGGTGGATTTGTGTATGTGCCAATCAATAATTCTCGTAAGATGACAAGCTAAATGGTATTTCTGGACGTCTGGGAGACTTAGACCACCTTTTAGTTTGGGGATAGTCATTTTATCCCAGCTCAGTCTGGGGGATTTTGCGGCCCATATGAAGTTTCGGCAGATTCGCTTGTATGTGGTAAAAAATGATGGGGGCAATTTGATTGGGATGGTCTAGAGAATATACAATATTCTAGGTAGTATATTCATCTTTATGATGGCAATTCTTCCAAACCAAGAGAAAAGACCAGATGACCAGTTGAGGAGATCCTTTTGTATACTAGTGAGTATCGGTAGATAATTTCTATCGTATAGCTCATTTAAGTGGGTTGGTATTTGGATCCCTAGATAGGTAAGGGCATGGGGTTCCCATTGGAAAGGGAAATTCGTTTTACATTGTGTCACTAACATCTGAGGGAGGGAAATATTCAGGGCCTTAGATTTTGTGAAATACATTTTTAAGTTGGGGAGTTCGTTGAAGGAGGCAAAATCTTATAGTAGATTGGGTATAGTAATCAGGGGTTCCGAAAGAAAAAGTAGGATGTCGTCCGCATATGCAGTGATCTTTTATTGTTTATTGTGAATGTCAATGCCTTTAATGTCGGGATTTTCCCTAAGTTTGTGTAAAATAGGTTCCAGCGTGAGTATAAAAATAAGAGGTGATAGTGGACACCCCTGATGTGTACCATTCGAAACGGAGAAGGCGTCCGACAGGCGACCATTGATCCTTATTCTGGCTGTGGGGCATGAGTATAAAACCAATATCATTTGGAGGAATTGCATAGGAAACCCCATTGCCTGTAACGTCGCCGACATGTAGTCCCAAGCCACTCTGTCGAACGCCTTCTCCGCATTGAGCGATAAGAGGAACCCCTGATTTTTGTGAGGGGGGGGTGATGAAAGGAGATGATGAATGTGTAGGGCTTTTATGGTATTATCCCTAGCTTCTCTGCCAGGGACAAAACCAACTTTGTTCGAGGGAGATAAGGTCAGGGATGAGAGGGAGTATTCGATTAGCAAGAATTTTAGCGTAGAGTTTTAGATCTACATTTAGGAGGGAGATAGGTCTGTAGTTGGTCACTAGTGTTTCGTCTTTGCCGGGTTTCAGTATTAGGGTGATATGTGCTTCTAGTAAGTCTTTATTGTCTTGTGGGCAGATAGGGCGTTGAATGCTTTAGTAAAATGGGGGGTGAGTATCTCCTGGAAGGTTTTGTAGTAACCAACAGTAAGCCCATCTGGGTCAGGACTTTTCCCTGTTTTGAGTTGTTTGTAGTTGTTGTGGTTTGTTGTGGTTTCTTCAATGCTAATAGGGCAGTCAAGAGTCATGGATTCTTCAGGGGAGATGTGTGGCACACCATGTTGTGACAAGAAGTTAGATATCGCTTCTTGTCTATTTCAAGTAGGGTCTGTCATTTCTGTTGGGGGTAAGTTGTAAAGTTTGGAGAAATAATTTACAAATTGTGTGGCAATGTCATCTGGGGATACAAAAGACTTCCCACTGGGATCTTTGATCTCGTGTATGGTCAATGCTGCTTTCTTACGTTGTAGTGCTTTAGCCATTAATTTTCCGGATTTATTGCCAAATTCATAATATCGTTTTTGAGTAAAAATGTATTTGCGCCATAGTGATTTATTCATTTCTTCTCTAAGCTCCTCCCTTGCCTGCAGGAGTTCTGTAAGCGATTTGGTGGCCAGGGATGCTTTGTGAGTCCTTTCTAATGCATGGATTTTAGAGCCTAAGGCTGTTATATGGGCTCTTCGTTGTTTGTTTTGGGAAGCAGCTATTGAAATGAATTCCCCTCTCATCACACATTTGTGAGCGGCCCATATGATGGCTGGTCCAGGTTCGCCTATGGAATTTTCTTGAAAATATTGGGAAAGTCGGGTAGTGATTTTGTTCGTGGTGTCAAGGTCTGTCAGCAAGGAGTTGTCTAAACACCATATCGAGTTTGTGGGATGGGACAATGGGATATTTAATGTCATTGAGATGGGATTGTGGTCAGAGAGTATCATAGGGTCTATGGTCGCTTGCGTGAGGAGAGATAAATCATTCTGGGAAATAAAAAAGTGATCAATTCTAGAATACTTGTTGTGGGGTGGTGAGTAGAATGTAAAATCCCTATCATTTGGGTGAAGTGTGCGCCATGTGTCATGTAGGGTCAACTCCTGCAGTTGTTTTTTGATTGCTCTCAGGGCTCTATACGGCAGGGAGGTTGATCCAGTGGAGGAATCCTGTTGTGTGTTTAGCCCTACATTGAAATCTCCACCCACTACAAGAATGCCAGAAAAGAATTCTGTGAGCAACTGTAAGGTTTCTCTAAAGAACGTGACTTGTCGTTTGTTAGGAGCATATATATTTACCAGAGTGATGGGCTTGTTATGTAGTGTTCCTTTGAGAAATAGGTATCTACCATTAGGATCCTGCTTGGTTTCTGTGATTTGCAAGGGGCAATTTTTTAAAATGAATTTAGCAACCCCCTTTGTTTTAGAGGATGCATTGGAAGCATGGTATACTGTAGGGTAGCGATAATTTCCCAGTTTGGGAAAGCTGTCAGTTCGGAAATGAGTTTCCTGGATAAATGTGATTTGTTTTTTTTATAATTGTGCAATGTATATAACAGTTGAGACAGTTTTTCAGGAGTATTCAATCCTCTGATATTTAGTGAGTCTATCTTTATCTGGAAATTCATTTGCGGTTTACTAGAGCCTGCCGCCTTATGTTTATTAAGGCCTGTATCTGCCATGTTAGTAGCGAGGGGAGGGTGTCTGACTTGTAGCCGGGAAAGGGATAAGGTAAGTCCCGCAGTTGAAGTGCTTAGCCTGTTGTGAAGCTGTGTAAGAAGATAAAAGAGGGTGTGAGAGTCGGAACGGGGGAGAGGGGTATTTAACTAACCTTATCTATGACAAGATAGGTTAAATATGTACAGTGCGCTGTCCGTGTGAAATGGGCCGAAAGCAATTCTGGACCTTTTCACTGCACTGTGTGGGGGTTGGGATGTACTGGACCATGGAGATACTGTAAGTTATAAGTAAAAGGGGTACTCCGCCGTTGCATTCTGCGTAGTTTTATACAAGGAGGGAGTCTGATCATGAGTTTTAACTATGATCCTATGTATATCCGCCTCTGCCATACTGATAATCTCTAAGACAAATACATCATAAGGTCAGGGAGGGGCTGCAGAAAGAAAGCATGTATCAGGTACGTTGTGTCTAGGATTCATGTTTAGACATAATGCCTCATTAATTAATGCTGAGATTGCTAAAGTGTAAAGATAGCAGGTAGTGTCATAGTCTGAACCAAAATTGGAGTTCTATGTCACTCAAACTTATAGCCTAACGCGACTAATCATGTGAAACAGTCTCGTCAAAGAGAACATTGTAAAGGATGGACATTTAAACATGTGAAACTTAAAATACAAACATTGGTATACACTTCATAAATACTAACTCATGCTCCGCAGCGAAACTGAGTCCCCCCACCATTATACTCATTCTTTCGTCTAACAGCTGCCCCCTCCTCATTTAAAATGGTATGCTTCTAGTCATCTAGAATCTCTTTATATTGGTTGGTGGGAAATGCTGTAATAGGCACGTATATAGAGGGATAGACTTTCTTTAAGTGTCATCTGACATGGCAGAAGGAGTGATGACCGATACACCCCGTCTGTCAGCACCTTTTGTCAGGTCACATTACATTAGGTATCAGTATAACTACGTAGGAGCAAGCTATAATAGGTAAATTCCCACTGTGAACTGCTACCATGGCCCCACTGGTAGTATATAACCAAAAAAAAAAAAGTGAGCGAGCACTACGGTGGATAGTGTTCCATTATAAAGGGATGGTTTCTAAGGGTGCATTTAAGATATGGGGAAGCTAAGCGCTAAGAAAGGTGGGGGTTAAGAAATGTAGCGCTGAGAAGTTGTCTATATTAGTCACATGGCTGAGCGTAAATGGGTGCCCTCTGCGACAATGGGAGAACTAATTAAGCAAAATCTTTCCCCACTTCCTACCATACAGTAGCGGTTATCTCTCCTTATATCTGCATATGAGTAGTTGACGCACCAACCTGTTATAAGAAGAAGCTGCACTCTTAATAGTATTATTAAGACATAAGTCAGTAGTCATTACTCAAGCCGTACAGTGTTTGTAATAGTGAATAGGGGTCGGAGACGGGAGAAGCCCAACATGAGTCTTCAGCTTCGGTTGGTGTGACGATCCTTCATTGTGAGGTTGTTGGTTGTTGGCAAAGTGCGTGTCGACTATGATTTTAGATATGATAGTATCAAATCGCTCAGGGCTAGGTGTCGTCTTAACAGAACTAAGTTTCAGCCATGTTCCACTGCGGGCTAATACATAGTATATGCACGACCATGTAAGCAGTGCCTGAAGGACACTATGCAGAGCTAGTACACATCGACAGTTTTATACCAGCAAATATTGTGGTAACTAACTTCTGGGATCAACTTAATAGAGCACCAATAGTTTTGGTAATACATAACAGGGCGAACTGTAGGATCCGATGCGAGTTAACAGCACCGCCAAACTTGATAACTGAGATCTTGGCAACTGCCTTGTGGAGAACAGTCATCAGTAATCTCTGCGAGCTCTCTGAGAGCGTGGGGAATCCAAGGGGCTGTGTCGGTGTTACATAGTTACATAGTAGGTGAGGTTGAAAAAAGACACAAGTCCATCAAGTCCAACCTATGTGTGTGATTAAACCTCTGTTGAAAGCCCTGTTGTGTTGAAAGCCCTGATGTCCTGCGTGCGATCGAGTGCTTGACGGAGATCGTCTTCTTTGGTGGCGCGAATCCTGTGCCTCCATCGGCTCTTCCTGAGGGGGGAGTCGTCCCACGGCATGATGGCGGAAGTCCGCATACCAATTCGGAACATCAACTAGGGGTATGCCCAGGTTATCGCAGAATTGATGCATGTCTTCAGGCACTTTCAAAAATGCCGTGCGGCCGAGATGAGTAGCCGCCAGACAAAAAGGGAACTTCCATCTGTATAAAATCCCATGGGCACGTAGCACATCAAGTAACGGTTTCAAATCCCTGCGCTGCTGCAGGGAGATGCCTGATAGGTCTTAAAAAATCTGAAGATGTGTGCCCTTGTATTGTAATGGTTGTTTGCCCCGCGCCTGCCTCAGGATGTCTTATTTTAGCTTGTAATTCACAATACAGCATATAATGTCCCTGGGCGGGTCATTCTCTCTGCCTTTGGGGCGCAATGCTCTATGGATTCTTTCCATATCTATGCGGGTTTGAGGTGGTCTTTCTAGTATGTTATTAAACAGTTCGGTCACAGCAGGGGTTAAGTGTTCAGCCTCAATGGATTCCGGCATGCCCCTTATTCTAAGGTTGTGGCGGCGACCGCGGTTATCGAGATCTTCAATGCGGCATTGTGTCTCTCTCAGCTGCATGGTATGCGAGTCTATCCTTCGTGTGGCTTTGCGGAGGACTGTGTCATGTTTCGCTGTAGTTTTTTTCTACTTCAAGAACTCTGTCATTTAAGGTGTGGATGTCCACTCTTAACTCAGCAAAGGCGGCTGATAGAGTGTTCTTTTTTTTTTTTTTTAATAAATTTTTATTGAAAGATGTAACATACAGGGAATGACATAAAAAGACAGTATCATTGTATTTTGTGTTTTTTTCTACATAATAACAAAGAAAAGACATCAGCCTGATACAAAAAATAGAAATATAGAACAGCTGATAAATATAATTAGCCTGGGGACTGGGGAGAAAGATAACCTTCTAAGTGGAAGAGAGGAGGTAAAACTGGATGGATCTAGGTGGGGGGTCCCTGAGATTGCTAGCAGAATGTTACTGAATGTGGGGGGGGGGGATGAATGGGGGAGAGCCAGATAGATGCAGAATGTCAACATCGGGGGGGGGGGGTAGAAGAAAAGAGCACCAAGTTCATGTTTTGGAAGGAACAAAGCAGCCTGTGGGAAGAAAAATACAGGTTAAAATGATAATGATAATAATAATAATTACGATTTTTGTGGTACTAGGAATTGTGTCCTTTGTAGCATTTATGGTCACCACCTTCCTATATGGGGAGAATATGGAGTTTTGAAGAGCGTGATGGCGTCTTGGATTTTGTTGTATTATTTGGTGGGAGTTGGATTCCTTATGTTGTAGAGTCTTGGTTTGGGGGAATCATTCCATCTAAGGTGGGGGGGGAGGATCATGATAGAGGAAAGAGAAAGTCTCAAGATGATCTATATCCGTGGGAGAGAGTGTTGAAGTCATGAAAGCCCCCCATTTGTGGTGGAAGCGTGTCTTGGTTCTTTCATTCGTAAAGTCCATGTTGATCCTGTCTTTGTAGAGCAACTGTAGGAGATCCCTTTTGATTTGGGAGGTGTTGGGACATGCGTTGGAGATCCAATTTTTTAATATGGCTCTTCTAGCGAATAGGAGGCATATCAGGATCCAATCCTTGCATGAAGGGATAGAGTTCGGTGACCAGGGTAGCAGTTGGGGGTCCCAGTGTCCGAAAATGAGGAGTAGGGGGTCCTTAGGTAATTTTAGCAGGGTCACCTCAAATATGTAATGGAGGACCTGATCCCAGAAGGTGGATATGTATGTGCATGACCAGAATCGATGGGTCAAAGAAGGCCTGGGGTGTAGACACAAGGGGCATGTGGAGGGGGTTTGAACTTGTTTGTTCGAGAGGAAGGGTATGTGGGCTCAATGGACGATCTTGAGTTGGGTTTCCCTCCAGGATTCGTTGGGCACCAGTTTGTGAATAGTGTTGAGGCCTTGAAGTAGTTTGTTGACCAGGTCGGCATCCGGGAAGTCTTTTGCCCAATTAGCTGCTGATGAGGTCTCCAGTGAGGGAGTGACTTTTAGGAGGAGAGGCTGGTATATGTCTGAGATTTTGTAGGAGCCCTTTAAAAGAAGAGAGTCTGATAGGGACGTTTTAAATCTTTTGTGATCGTCTCTGCAAGCGTTTTTGAGAAAGCTGACCGTAATGGAATATGTGTGACTGAGGAAGTTGGAATGTCTCTGCTAATGCCTTGAAAGGGATGGGGCGGCCAGACTCTAAATCACAAAGCGAAGAAAAGTTGGAGATGCCTTTCTGTTGCCAGGTGGTATATGGTTGGCGTTCCAACCCTGGGGGAAAGTTTGGATTTCCTTGTATTGGGAGGTGTCTAGAAATAAACGGTGAAAGTTTGAGGCTTTTCCGGATCTCCCTCCAAGCAATTGCTGTGTCCCGAAGTAGTAGGTTGTGTTGGAGGGGCGGAGGAATGGATTTCCACTTGCAGTGGAGGAGAGCTACCAGGGAGTATGGGTTGACCATTTCAGTTTCCAGGTAAAAGTTGGAATAACGAGATGTTTGCGCTACCCAATCTAAACTTATCCTCAAGAGGCAGGCTAAATTATAGATCCTGACATTGGGGAGACTGATACCCCCTTCGCACCTGGGAAGGTAAAGTTTAGTGAATGCAATTCGTGGTCGCTTGTTTCGCCATAAAAATTTGGATATTGCCTCGTTGAGAATTTTTGTGTCTTTATGGTGTAAGAGTAAGGGAATGGTTTGTAATGGATAAAGTAGGCGGGTGAAGCTGACCATTTTCACTAGATGACATCTTCCCAGTAGCGAAAGAGGCAGATCCATCCAGTTTGTTAGTTCTTGAGAGATTTTTTTGAGTAAAGGTGGGTAATTGAGGTGATAGAGAGAGGAGGGTAGTTTTCCTATTTTTATGCCTAAGTAGGTGATGTGGGATTGTGCTACCGAGAATATGGAGTTCTGTGTCCAAGGAGGGTTGGATATGGTGCCTAGTGGGAGGATTTCACTTTTGTTGTAATTTATGCGAAGGCCCAAGCATAATCTAAATTGGTCAAAGATTAGCTTAATCGTGAGCATGTCAGAGGAAGGGTTTGCTGTGAATATAAGGACATCGTCCGCAAAGAGTGAGGTGCGAAGTTCCTGTTTGCCGATGGGGATGCCGTTTAGTGGGGCTACGTGTGATAAATACCTAGATAGTGGTTCTAATGCAATGTTAAAGAGGAGTGGTGATAAGGGGCATCCCTGCCGAGTTCCTTTGTGTAGGCGGAATTCCTCTGATAGGAGGCCTGCCGCCACCAGTCTAGCAGCTGGGGCGGTATACATGGTGTTTATAAGATGTGAGAATGAACCGGAGAATCCCATTTTATTCATGACCAGAGAAAGCCATTCGAAGCTGACGTTATCGAAGGCTTTCTTCGCGTCTAGGGTGATGATAGCGTACTTTCCCTCTGAGTTGCCTTTGGCATGTTCCAGGGCCATCATTACCTTCCTGATGTTCATGGTGGCAGTTCTGCCTTTCACGAACCCTGACTGGGCAGGGTGTATCAGAGAGGGTATGATGTCTGCTAATCTTGTGGCAATAATTTTGGAAAGGATTTTGACATCCAGGTTTAGAAGTGAGATTGGCCTGTATGAGCCTTGTTCTTGGGGGTCTTTACCTTTTTTGGCTAGTAATTTGATAGTGGCTTGGTTGCCCGTGGGTAGGTATGTTCCCCCTGTCCATATATGCTGATATACTTCATAGAGTGTGGGTTCTAAGAGTGGTTGTAGAGATTTGTAAAATTCTCCCGTGAAACCATCAGGACCTGGGGCTTTCGAAGGAGCTAGGTTTTTAATTGTAGTGGATATTTCATGGAGGGATATTGGGGCGTTTAGAGCTTCTAACTGTGAGGGTGATACTTGAGAAAGGGTTACCTTTTCAAGAAAGGATTGTGCTGTCGCAGGGTTTATGGGATCTGGTCCGTATAGGGATGAGTAGTATTGTAGCATGGTTTTGTTTATGTCTTTTTGGGTGGTTTTTATGTTACCCAGAGAGTCACGGAGAGATGAGATGTGTGTCGGACGATAGGGTCCCCTACACAAATTGGCGAGGAGTTTACCTGCCTTGTTGCCGAATTTGTGGAGGGTGGCCTCCATATAGGTTTTTTTTGTTTGTTCTAGGGTTTCGGCCCATGTATCGAAGGATTGTTTTGCTGATTGCCATGCCTTCCTGTTATCATTGGAGTTGTTTATGTATAGTGATCTTTGGGCTAGGTGCAGTAGGGAGCTGGATTGTTTGTATTTTTTAAGTGCGTTTCTCTTAAAAGATGCTGCATAGGAGATTATACGGCCTCTGAGGAATGCTTTGCCTGCTTCCCAGAATAAATTGGGGTTGTCAGAGTGTTCAGCATTGTTCGAAGTGTATTCTGACCAAACGTTTTCCATGTATTGTCGGAAGTCAGAGTTGTTGTGGAGATAAGAGGGGAAACGCCATATTTTAGGATTCGGGTGTAAATCAGGGTTATCAATCGTGTTCGAGATTGGTGCATGGTCGGATATGGCAATGACGTGGATGTCGGCGTTGGATATCAGTGGAAGGAGGTCGTCTGAGCAGAAGAGATAGTCAATTCTGGTAAAGACGTTGTGGGGATTGGAGTAAAAAGTAAAGTCTCTGTCAGTTGGGTGCCGGAGTCGCCAAATGTCGTGTAGATGGAGGGATTCCATCGTTGAGGCTAGTAAAGTTTGTGAATCGAGATCTGAGGGGAGAAATGTGCGCTTAGAAGTGGATCTGTCATCTATCGGGTGAATTGTGGAGTTAAAGTCTCCGCCAGCTATATGCGGGAGAGTTGGGTTGCTAAGGAGCCATGATGAAAGTTCACTATAAAATTGTTTTGTGGGGTTATTGGGGGCATAGATGTTTGAGATTATCATTGCCTTGGTTCCTAATTTGATGTGGGCTGAAATAAGGCGACCCTGTGCATCTGCTTTAATAGATAGGACCTCACATGGCAGGTTTTTATGAATGAGTATCAGGACTCCTGCTTTGCGTCCATTCGAATCTGAGCCTAGTACTGTGCCTACCCATAATTTTTTCATTCGGTGGAAATCAGAGGTGGAGAGGTGGGTTTCTTGGAGTAGGGCAATGTCGGTTTTGAGTCTTTTAAGGTGACGGAGGATTTTCATTCTCTTATTGGGTGAACGAAGCCCTTTAACATTCCAGGAGACTAGTTTCATATAGGAGGGGTCGCTGGGGGGATATGTGAAGATATTGTATGATTTTCACCTGTTAATAGGTGGTGGTGTGATGATGAAGTAGGCTGGGTTCTGGAGGGGGTTGTTTTGTTTGAACGAGGGTTTGTGTAACCGCTAAGGGCGTGTGTACCGTAAGATGGGGGTGCGTAGTATAGGGAGGGGTGTGGAAGGAGGGGGGTAGAAAAGAGAAACAATAAAACATAATCAATAAACTTCGCTTTTTTCCGCATGGAGTCGACTGTGTAGGCCAACTCCCATCGCAGGACCCAGATACTGCTTTATTTGAGAACCCGTAATTGAGGGGGGTGAAGAGCATTGGCAGCTTGGGTTATGCAATAATTGACGGAGGAGTTGGTTACACAGGAGAGCCAGGGGAGAGATTCAAACCTTAGTTGTAACAAAAACAAATTTACCAGTTAGTAAAATGTAAACAGTATGTAAAAAACATAAGAGAAATTGCTTGGCCTACCCGTAGCTGATTTGCCTGGTGAGGGAGAGAGAACAAACTTGAGAGGAAAAAAAAAAAAACATTTTTAACTTCGCCTCTTGATTGGGATATCCCGTTAAGAGATAAGCCACCATAGCCGTAGGGGCGAGGCGGTGTGGAGTAGCTGTGTGGGACCGTGCTTGTGGAGCGGCGTTGGTCTGGTGCCGAGGCTCTGAACCGTTTTGGAGAGTCTTTGCATGGGCTCCTTTGGTCTAGAGCACGGTTGACAGGGGCCGCTCTAGGAGAGGGGCTGAGGTTGGGGCCTGAGTGTAATGATCGTAGGAAGGCCTCAGCTTCTTTTGGGTCATGAAAGGAGAGTTGGTCGCCATTAGGGGCTTTAAGTCGGAGGGTAGCTGGAAAAGCCAGTGTGAATTTGAGTTGTTGATGGTGCAGCTCCGTGCAAACCTGTTGAAAGGCTTTCCTCTTCTGGAACATTTCAATAGAGTAATCTGCGAAAATCAGGATTTTCATGCCGTCGATTTGAAGAGATCTTGATTGCCTGAATTTTTGCAAGATGTAAGCTTTATCCGAGTAATTGAGGTATTTTGCGATTATGGGACGGGGCGATTTGCGATCTGAGTTGAAGGTTCCCATACGGTGTGCCCGTTCTACTGTGCAGGGACCTGGCAGGCCGAGTGCTTCAGGAATGCGTCTAGCGCATAGATCTGAGAGGGCTGAGGGTTGTAGCGATTCTGGGATGCCCACAAATCGCAAATTGCTCCTTCTGGATCTATTTTCCAAATCGTCCAGCTTTTCAAGAATATATTTGTTGGTTTTATCTTGGGCTTGCATTGTGGATTGAGAGTGGTATAGTTCTTCCTCAATATTAGCTATGCGGTGCTCAGTTTCATTCAGCCTGGAGGCATGTTCCCCTAGCTGGGCCTGGAGCTGTTGCATGCCTGCGCTGACAGCCTTCTCCACAGATGCTGTTATCATTGGGGAGAGGAGAGCTGCCACAGCCTGTGCTATCCTTTCTGTACTGGATGAGCTGGATGTACTTGTGGGTTGTGCAGTTGCATCTGCAGGTGGGGAGGGGGCCGCAGCGCCGCTTACCTCCATGTCAGGCTCTGGCTCTGGCTCTGTGGGAGGCTCCATGTAGGCCGAAGCCGGGGCCTCGATTTGCGGCTGTGGGGTCCGCGCCGCCGCGGCCGCGTACGATCGCGAGCCGGTTTTTTCGACGAATCGGTCCATCCTGTGACCGGGGATGTCGTGGGGTGGGTGCCGGTATTTTTAGCGGGTTTGCCGGCTTTATATGCAGGTTTTGGAGTCGAGCTGCGGGAGCTGATGAGGAGAGCAGCTACTCCATGCGGCGCCGGAACCGGAAAGATAGAGTGTTCTTAATGTCAGTCGCAATAGCCCTCAGATCATTTATGTTGAGGGATGGCAGTTGTGGATTATCTTGCAGTCCCGCAGTCAGAGGGAGCGACATTTGGGAAGTAAGTAACTGTCCCGCCATCTGTGATGCTGAGGCCTGTGAGGAGCCATGACGGGATGACGCCATATTGCTCCTCTGTGTCCTGAACATTTCAGGGATGTTTTGGCTCGGATTCCCAATTGTTTCATGGGGTGAGCGAGACCGTGAGGTAGAGGTGTGTCGGGAGGCTGTTCCCATCATATCATGGAAGAGGAAAGTGATAATTACCTCCGGTAGGAATGATAAAAAGAATGCAATGGTGGGAGCTGTTCTCTCAGGCAGCCATCTCCCAGCTCAGCCAAGCCACGCCCTGTCCTGGTTTATCTACTCCACATCCTAAATAGATAGAACTTCTAACCCTATTTTTTCAACCTTATATTTCATCCCACAGAAATCAGTATGGTGAAAGGATACAGGTAATATCCTATCCATATCCGCATGGGTAGCAGATGGATGTGGCATTTGTTGCCCTTTGTATTTATCATACTCTATTGAAATACTAGCCATAGCCATTCATGCAAATACTCAAGGAGTTCTGAGTGGAGACGTGCACCAAAAATTGAGCCCTCTTTGCAGTTGACCTGCTATTATTTATTATTTCTGAATAGGTTTGTAAATATTTTGGATTTGTGGTCTACTATCTCCTTTCTTGGACTGGAAGAAGCACCATGATAAAAATGACTGTACTACCAAGAGTATTGTATTACTGTTGCACTGAGACAGCATTTTAAGACTTATTTACACCCCATTCCCCACAATTCAAAGGTATACACTTTCCTTTTCCTTATTTTGTAAATATCAATGCCAGATATGAGCTATTCACCCTTTAAACAAGTCACCAGTCCATAGCCAATAAATAAAAAGTCTAAACTCACCATTGGGTACTGTTTTCTTGCTTGTCATACAGCAGAAAGAAATTAAGCCAAACTGTCAATCAGAGCCCATATGGTAAAGACACTTGGCCAGACTTGCTGGTTGGAAGCTGAAAAGTGGGAACCTTGAGTGGAGAGTGTGAACAAGTTTTGCTTTTGACTGCTGGCGATGGCTGTGTTGCATTTTAGGTTCTTTTTGGGATTTATTCCTTGCAGCTTTTTTAACACCTTTTCTGTCACTTTTTAACAGCCTTTTTTTCTTTCCTTCCTTCAGCCTACTAATTAAGGGGAGTGGTTAATTGGTCACAAGTGCTTGAGGCCTATATAACTTTCTGTAGAACTCATTTTGAGCCTGCTCATCTTTGAGCTTGCCACCTTTTTGCTTGCTGGAACTTAGACCAAGTGTAACTGGACTAAGTGGTGAGTTAAAAACCAGAGTGGAAAACAGGAGGTTATAGCAGGAGTCATCAAACCTGTAAGTAGCATCTGAAATTTCCTGTTAGTAATATTATTATTGAAACCGTAGGGGTGACCGTAGACACTGACAAGCCCTGCAAGTGTCAGATTGCATGGGAGATTGAGCAGAGCAGTCATAACCAGTTAACATACCGTAAAACAAAAGACTGACTGTCTCTAGCGGGGATGCTGTGTATTGTGGAGTAATTGTTTTTGTTGGGTATTGTGAGTACCTGTGTATTGTGAGTACCTGTGTAGTGTGAGTGTGTACCTGTGTATTGTAAGTGCTGCAAGTGCATGTGGACAGTAGTACACAAGTGCTGTCTGAGTAGTGTGTGTGGATCATTAGTACCTGTGTATTGTGTATGTGTTTTATGTGTACCTGTGTAGTGTGAGTTCCTGTGTATTTTGAGTGCACGTGGGCAGTGAGTACACAAGTGCTGCAAGTGCACGTGGTCTGCGAGTGCATGTGGTCTGCGAGTGCACGTTGTCTGCGAGTGACTGAAAAAATAGCTTTGGTTTTAGATATACTTGAAAGGGTTTAAAAATGCATATACTTACAGTTTATTATTTCATAATGGCTGCAGGAGTTAACTTTTTTGGCTTTTTTAACTTTTTTCCACCTGGTGATTCAACCACACACTTCCTGTCTTAATTGGACTACTCTCTTTCCTCCTCTGTAACTAACATAATAAAGCCTAACTCCAGTTAACCTTTTAAGCTGTTAATGAATTTTTTTTTTCCTTTTAGGATAAGAGTTTAAACTATTTAAGTAAAAGTAGACCTTTGTAAGCACACTACCAGGTAATATGACATTGGTAATATGAAGTCAAACTGTGTCATATTTGTAAAACTTTTTTTACCCGATAATTAAACACGTAGAGGTGAAGAACCCTGTGGTTCCTAACACGTGTCTAGGTGTAAATGAGAGCCTAGGTTGCTCACTGGGAGGTGTCAATAAAGTTTTCAGCCACCGGGGGGCGTGTCCTGGTGGTGAACCTGTGAAGACGTGCAGCTTTGAGCTCTTCAGACCCGAGGCTAATCCACCACCATCCACAGCCCATCTTTGCCCTGGGAAGCCCCTAGTTTACACCCTAAGACGCTTGGACTCTCCCCAGCCTGCTACAGGGGGTTTGTTTCTGCACACCTGGGTCGGGAACGGCGCCGGAGGCATTGAAAGTGCGGCGGCCCCCGCCATCTTGGGGCCTAGGATCCGTCCGGCATCCCTTAACTTGTTACAGCAGCCATCCATCTAGGGAGAGTGTACCCGGACCTCTGCGGTAGGATACCCCACCTCCGGAGGGAAGCGGCAACAATAATAACCGAAAAGCGGAGTGAGAACTTGCTCCGTTCCGTGGCCGGATGTTTCCTGGAGGCCTCCGGCCTCCGCAATAGATCTACAGGCCTCCCCCCGGTCCGCAGTGAGTACTATCATCCCTCGTGAGTCAAGCCTGAGGGTACCTGTCCCTCTGAGTACTGGCATCTGTCCCTGGCTGGGGGTTTTGGGCCTCAACAGAGCGGTCTTTACACATCCGGCGGCCGCTCCTTAGGAAAGTCCCCGGCAGAAGAGTCCGCCACCTACATGACGCTGACGCCGGGGGGTGTGGCTTGAGCATGACGGAGTGAGCCGCGGAGCATCGTAGTGGCGCATCCATGCAGGAGATCGTGTGCGGGCTGAGGCAGAGACGCCAGGAACGCCAATAACACATGCCGGGACGTGGACGCGAGAAGGGTATAGGAGGGACGGAAGCACCCAGACATCCGCTTATCACCAAATACCTGACTGTAAATACAGAACCAGCCATGTCCGTGGAGACCGGGACCGCTTCCTAGCGGGCCGTACGGGCCGCTCAGAGACAGCTAGCGGCCATGGAGGAATCACCTGCCCCAGCCACTTCAAGTAAGTCAGCCGGGAACATCCGTACGGAGCTGCCATAGGCCGTGGAAGTAAGCTCCCCAATCACGCCATGGAACAGGGCTGACACAGAAACTCAGGTATGCTCTTTAAATACGGGGGAGGCGATAGCAGTGGCTGGTGGTGGTGAGCAGGACATTAGGAAGCTCATACAGGCTTTACCGACCAAAGAGGACATACGAATCCTGACGAGCGAATTAAAGGCGGCTGTAAGGGAGGAATTGAGTGAAATGGGTGCGAAGATAGAGTTATTGGACAGTAGACTGTGTAGCTGTGAGTCTTTGCAGACCTCGGCAGATGCCCGCATAAGTGTATTGGAAAGAGAGCTGAAATTGCAACACCAAAAATTGTTAATTTTACAGTTAAAAGCTGAGGATTCCGAGAACAGAGGTAGAAGAAATAATGTTCACATTAAAGGAATCTCAGAAACCATAAAAACACCTGATCTGAGGAAAACAGCAATCAATATTTTTAATAAATATCTGGGGAGTCCCTCCGACACTCATATTGAGTTGGATCGTGTACATAGGAGCCCGGTAGGGTTCATCCCGGAACAAGGGTCCCCTAGAGACGTGCTATGTCGAGTTCATTTTTACAAAATAAAAGAAGACATAATGAGGGCAGTATGGCAGAAAGGGGTACTGGAGTTTGCAGGCCAGGAGGTCCAGGTGTTCCCAGACCTTTGTTGGCTGACGAAGATAAGGAGACGGTTGATGAGGCCACTTCTGGATCAAATCCGGGCAAAGGGGGCAACCTATAGATGGGGGTACCCACTAGCATTAACTATAAAAAAGGATGAACATGCCTTTACCCTGTCTGCACCTGAACAACTACCGGACTTGTTTAAGTTCCTGGGCTCAGAAGTAGTGGAGGTTCCTGACTGGATTGATATTCCAATTGAAAAAATGGGGGGATATAAGCAACAGAAGAAGGGGCAGAGGAGAAGGAATTGGGAGAAGGAAGCAGAATAATTAGACTTCTTTGTCTTCAACGTGGATTGGACTTTTTTTTTTTTTTTTTTTTTCTTTCCCACCACCTTATGCCCCACTCCCTTTTCCACGCACACCCAGGCACCCCTTTTTTTTTTTTTTACCGATATGAAGATGGGAGGATATCCCTCATAAGAGACAATAGGATCAAAATTGTGGGCAATAGGAGTTACCTTTGCTCTAGGTTCTTTTTTTCCCTTTTTTTTTTTGGTTTGCTGTTAAGGTGGTTGAATTTTTTTTTTTTTTTTTTGTGTGTGTGTTTGAGGGGATACCACAATGTTTTTTGATGTTTTCGGGATATACACAAAGTATGGGAGGGAGGGTAGGGTGGGGATGGGTTTTTTTTTTTTTTTCTTTCTCTTTTTGACACAGGGATAATCTAAATAATAAATGTTGTGATGTCATTTATTAAATAGGGTGGCAAGAAAGGTCATAATTATCAAACGAGCAAGACATTTTTTTATTTATTTTTTTGACACAGGGATAATCTAAATAATAAATGTGGTTAGGTTACCTATGGAAAAGGGTGGAAACAAAGGTCATAATTATTAAGTAAGACACTTTTTTTTTTCTGACACGGGGATAATCCAAATATAAATATTGTGATGTCATTTATGAAACAGGGTGGAAAGAAAGGTCATAATTATTAAATGAGTAAGACACCTTTTTTTTTGCGGTCAAGGTGGTTGATTCTTGGTTGGTTTGAGGGGATACCACAATGTTTTTGGGATATATATAAAATATGAGAAGGAGGGGGGAGGGGAAGGTGAGGGTTGGGGAAGTATGGATGAGGGAGGGAGGGTAGGGTTGTTTTTTTTTTTTTTTTGGGCCTGGGGGGGGGGGTGTGGATAGGTGTTAGGGGGGTTAAAAGGGGTTCACAGGGGAGAGGGTTTGGGGGTTCACAGGAGAGAGGATTGGGTTAGGGATATGGGAAGGAAGAGTGAGATGCACGGTGTAATTTATAATAGTAGAGGGTGGAAAGGGAAAGGGTGGACCAAGGGGGATGGGAAGGGTGGGGTGGAGGGGGGAGGGGGTAAAGGATGTATTATGAATTTAACTGGTAAATAAGTATGGAAATGTAAATACAATGTATAAGATTGCTTTTTTTTTTTCTTTACTGCTGTAAAAATAAGGATCATATGGTGGAAATTAATGAATGTTAACTGTAAATACTGTGGAAACCTTTCTTAGTTATTTTTTTGGGGCGCGCCGCAGCTGGTGTACTTACGCTCAGACTTTTGTGCTCAGGGACACCCCCCATTAATAAACGCCTCTCCTCTGAGTGGAGGAAAGTCGGAGGCGTTTTTCGTTTTTTTTTCCCCAACGGCATCGAGGACTCGTGCCGATTGGATTTTCCCTTTGGTGGTATAAGGGGATTGGGGGGAGGGAAGGGTTGTGGGGTTTTTTTTTTTGGGATCCCTCCTTCTCGTAGCTCCCAGACGATCGTACAGACATGACTAGAATAAAATTTACCTCATATAATGTTAAGGGACTGAACATTCCAGAAAAACGGATTAGACTGCTTGCAGAAGTGGGAAGGTTAAAGACGCAGATCGCTTTTCTCCAAGAGACACACTTTAGAAGAGACAGAATACCAAAACTAGTAAGTCATAAATTTCCTGTGGCTTACCCAGTGGCGTCACTAGGGTTGGTGTCACACGGTGCGGAAAAAAATGGTGTCACCCCCCTCCAGCATTAAGCCAGGCTAGTGCATTGATGTGGCTCTCCCCCCTTAACCTGCCACAGTGGTTGGAACCGGGATGTGAGGGATCAGGGGATAATTAGAGCCAGGATGGGATAGGAGGAGAATGAATGGAGCCGGGATGGGATCTGAGGGGATGGATGGAGCCAGTATAGATGGAGCCGGGATGGGATCGGAGGGGGTGGATGGAGCTGGGATGGATGGAGCCAGGATGGTATCAGAGGGAGTGGATGGAGCCGGGATGGGATCAGAGGGGTTGATGGAGCCAGGATAGGATCAGAGGGGATGGATGGAGTCGGGATGGGATTAGAGGGGAATGGATGGAGCTGGGATGGGATTGGAGGGGGTGAATGGAGCTGGGATGGGATCGGAGGGGTGGATGGAGCCAGGATAGGATCGGAGGGGATGGATGGAGCTGGGATGGGATCGGAGGGAATGGATGGAGCCGGGATAGGATCAGAGGGGATGGATGGAGCTGGGTTGGGATCAGAGGGGATAGATGGAGCCGGGATGGGATCGGAGGGGATGGATGGAGCCGGGATAGGATCGGAGGGGATGGATGGAACCAGGATGGATGGAGCCAGGATGGGATCGGTGGAGGTGGATGGAGCCGGGATGAGATCGGAGAGGGTGGATGGAGCTGGGATGGGATCAGAGGGGTGGATGGAGCCAGGATAGGATCGGAGGAGATGGATGGAGCCAGGATGGGATTGGAGGGGATGGATGGAGCCGGGATGAGATCGGAGGAGGTAGATGGAGCCGGGATGGGATCGGATGGGGTGGATGGAGCCGGGATAGGATCGGAGGGGATGGATGGAGCCGGGATGGGATCGGAGGGGATGGATGGAGCCGGTATTGGATCGGAGGGGATGGATGGAGCCGGGATTGGATTGGAGGGGATGGATGGAGCCGGGATGGGATCAGAGGGGATGGATGGAGCCGGGATGGGATCAGAGGGGATGGATGGAGCCGGGATGGGATCAGAGGAGGTGGATGGAGCTGGGATGGGATTAGAGGATATGTACTAGGGGGTGCTTTGGGAAGGAAGAGGAATTGTGCTGGGGGGTCAAACTTCAAATCTGCCCCCTCCTTCTACTTCTAGCACGAGTTCTAACCCAAATCAAAGCCCCCTAGCACATATCCTCTAACCCCCACCCCCTCCCTAAAATCACTCCTAGCAGCATAGATGTTACCTCACCTGTCAATTCTCCACCTCCCAATCGCCATGTTCCCCTCCCCTGCAATATTCCTGTTACTTTATTTACAGTACCTTAGCGCCGGGCAGATGCTGTAGAGCAGTGTCCCTCCTCCTCCCGGTCTGTGTACTTGTAAGGAGGAGGAGGCGGCGGCTATAGTCCAGTCTGCAGTGAATGCAGCCAGCGGGGAGAGATGACTGTAGCGTGCAGGACGATGGGATCCCGGGCACCTTGTCTCTCTGCCTCACTCCCTCCTCCCCCACTCTAACTGCACATTGCGTACAGCTGAAGAGGTTCCAGAAGAGAAGGAGGGAGCCGCGGTACCGGTACTTGCCTGAGCCTGATGTCACCCTCTGCAGGGTGGCACCCGGGTGCGGAACGCACCCCCCGCACCCCCCTAGCAACGCCTCTGGGCTTACCATAGTACATCTTTGAGTGCCAAATCTAATGGAGTATCTATTATTATTTCGAAACAGACCCCATGGAAGGAGATTAAAGTAATTACAGATGAGGAGGGCCGTCTCCTAATTGTAAAAGGACTAAATGGATCGCAGAAAGTAACACTAGTGAACTTATACCTCCCGAATGAAGATCAGGTTAGCTATTTAGAAACTTGCCTGCAAATGATACATCAGTATAAGGAAGGTATTTTGGTAATAGGAGGAGATTTAAATTTGACAATAGACCCCCTCCTGGATGCTTCTAGGGGAGCCTCACACCTCTCATTGTCAAAATTACGAAGAGTCAAAAATGTATTAAGCAACTTGCAGGTGATAGATACATGGAGGTCGTTGCATGTTCAAGATAGAGATTATACTTTTTTCTCTGCAAAACATAAGTCATATACTCGCATTGACTACATCTTAATATCACAGATAGCAATAAAATCAATGATGAGTGCTGAGATAGGATCATTTACTCTATCAGACCACGCCCCGACAAGTTGTATACTAGATTTAGGAGAGGAAGATCGCAGTGAGTGGCACTGGAAGATTAATGAGACTTTACTAAAAGATAAAGAGTACGAACAAAAACTAAGTCAGGAAATAGATCTCTTCTTTTTGACAAATGAAACGGACAAAGTCACCCCACTTTGTATTTGGGAAACACATAAATGTGTGATGAGAGGAGTTTTGATATCGTTAGGGGCGTATAAGAAAAAAAAGCTTAATGAACAGATTGAGACTTTACTTAAAAAAATTCGGGAAGTAGAGTTAAAACATAAAAAGTCTCAGACACAGCAAATAGAGGAGAAATTAAATGGTCTTCGGGATGATCTAAACTCTCTACTAATTGAACAGGCCAAAGCGAAATTGAAATGTGGAAGGCGGACGCTATATGAATTTGGGAATAAACCAAGCAGGATGCTGGCTAAGGCCCTTAAAGATGCTACAACACAGAAGCATTTGGCGGGTATTAGGACACAGAGGGGGGAGATGGTTAACTCCTCACAGGATATGGCTCAGATCTTTAAGGAGTACTACGAGGGTCTCTATCAATTAGAGGACCATTACTCCCCACAGAGGCAGAAAAGTAAGTGGGAGAGGATAAGGGACTACTTATGCGAATCATAAATGCCAAAGTTGACAGAGGAGATAGCACAAAATCTAGATGTTCCAATCACAATAGAGGAATTTAAGAGAGTAGTAAACCTCTTAAAAGTGGGGAAAGCACCAGGCCCAGATGGGTATACTCTGACATATTACAAACATTTTGCGGAGAAATTGGCCCCAAGCTTTATAGCTGCTTTCAACTCATTACGGGAGGGACAGATGCTACCCAGTGAGATACTGATGGCACATATAGCGGTAATTCCGAAGGAGGGAAAGGATCCCTCTCAATGCCCCAGTTACCAGCCAATTGCACTACTAAATGTGGACTTAAAATTTTTTTCTAAAATTCTAGCGATTAGACTAGAAGAGTATTTTCCTAAATTGATACATCCAGACCAAGTGGGATTTACAGCCGGTAGGGAGGGGAGGGAAAACACGCAGAGAGTAATCAATGCGATTTACATTGCACAAAGCCGACAGAAACCCTTAATATTGTTTTCAGCCGATGCAGAAAAAGCATTCGATAGAGTGGACTGGATCTTTCTCAAGGCCACCCTACAACACATTTGATTGGGTGATGGAATGTTGAGCTGGCTCTCAAACCTTTACTCAATCCCGAGTTCAAGGGTTAAGGTAAATGATAGATTGTCGGAACCCTTCAGGATACATAATGGAACACGTCAGGGCTGTCCCCTATCGCCTATTATTTTTATTCTTACACTGGAACCCTTTTTAAGGAAGATACGTGCCAATCCCAATATTAATGGCATCAAGACAGAAAGAGAGGAGTATAAATTGGCAGCATATGCTGATGATTTGATTTTTTTCATATCTTCCCCAATTATATCTCTTCCGTCCCTTTTAAGGGAAATAAATAACTATGGGGAATTAGCAAACTATAAAGTGAACTACACTAAATCCAAAGCTATGGGGTTGGAAATAAAGGCACCTGAAATACAACAGATAAAGTCTCAATTTAATTTTAGGTGGACAGATTCCCATATAAGTTATTTGGGGACTAAAATTCCTAAGAAGCTTAACAGAGTGTTCGAATTAAATTATGCTCCGATGCTAAGACAAATTAAACAGGACTTCAGGAGATGGGATAGAGTGATCTTTACTTGGTTTGGTAGCATCAATATCATAAAGATGAATGTGATGCCTAGACTTCTTTACTTATTACAAACCCTGCCAATAAAGATCCCTTCGTACTTCCTGAAGGACCTTCGATCAAGGTTTCTGAGATTTATTTGGGCAGGGAAACCAGCTAGAGTAAGGAGAAACATTTTAGCGCTCCCAAAAGAAAAAGGAGGCATTGGTTTCCCAGACCCAGTGAGATATCAGGAAGGGTCGCAATTAGCTAGAGTGATGGAATGGTGTGCTCGTGAGAGGAAACCACACGTACAATTAGAACAAGCAACAGTTAAAATTCCCCTAGAGGGTCTGGCATGGATAGCTAAATCAAGAGTACCTACAACAGTGAAAAAACATCCATTGATAGGTGCAACTATCCGCACCATCGATATGATTTTCAAAAAGACAAATCTTTCAGCTTACCCAAGCCCTATGACTCCAGTACTGGGTGCACCAGACTTTCAACCTGGCCTACTAGATCGGAGTTATGAGGTATTAAAACAAAGGGGAAGAATCAGGATCATTCACTTTTCTAGGGATTATTGTCTGATGACACGAGGTGAGATAGAGGGAGAATCATCTGATTTAGATTATTTTAGGGTAATGCAGCTAGGAGCCTTTATCCGCTCGAAAATTAAAACTTACCCAGTGGTACGGGAGTTATCCCGTTTTGAACAGAGGTGTTTAGATGGAGAGAGTATGAGGCACTCTTTATCACATTGCTACGAGGTATTAACGAACCAAGAAGCCCCTCAGGAGCTTAATTTTATTCAGGCTTGGGAGAGAGAGATGGGGGTAATGTTCTCCCAAAGTCAGAAGGTTAAAATTCTGAAATCCACACATAAGACATCGATCGCTAGCAGATACCAAGAGGGAGGATATCAAATCCTCACTAGGTGGTATAGAACACCATCTGTTTTACATAAAATATTCCCACAGACCTCAGATAGGTGCTGGCATTGTACGAGAGGGGAGGGTACTATGCTGCACATATTTTGGGAATGTGAGAAGATCAAGGATTTTTGGGAGATGGTGGAAGAAACGATTAAAGAAATTACAGGTGTGTCTCTTGGGAATAATCCGGCTGCATTTCTATTAAATGCTGTTCCCCTGTCGGTGGAAAAATATAAGAACTCTTTACTTAAACACCTTCTCACGGCAGCGAAGGCCTGTATACCGGCTTTGTGGAAGAGTTCAGTCCCTCCGACTAAAACACAGCGGTGGGCCAGGATTATTGAAATCCAACAAATGGAAAATTTGACCTTGATGTTGAAAGAACAAGATGAGAAATATTTGAGGATAAGTACTCCCTTCCTGGACTACAGAAGTAGAGAACAGGCGAGGTAGATTATGTGCGACCAGACGGGAGTGAGGAGGGGACCTTTCCTTTTTTTTTTCTTTTTTTTTTGGGGGGGGTGGGTGGGGGTGGGGGTTGATATAAGGGATACGTTGGGAGAAAAGGGAAATAATATATGTTTATCAGGTAGATGTAATTCAGTTCCACCTAAAAAGAAAATGTATCATGTTGTTAGATTACGATAATTGGAGATGTAAGAGAGGAAATGAAGATTATGTAAAACACTTTATGTGGAATGTATTATATGTTATTCAAAAATAAAGAATTTAAAAAAAAAAAGGAAAGTCCCCGACTTCGGCCTACTCCTGGAGGGAGGCGGCCATCTTGGTACTCCAGGGACTCTCAAAATCTCTTTCTTTTACTGTGACGGCTGCCCACTTTTATCATGAATCTTTAAACATCATTTGCTATAATTAATCACCCCCTTACAATCACTACATAGGCTCACAGAACTACTGAACAACAATTTTCATTAAGTTTAAAGGAGCCCTTTCTTTTGCTATGTAAGATACTGTCCGAGAGGGGGGCATACGCGTGAGCAAAGGAAATGGAAATTTGATTCCTCCGCTTCGCGCCATCGGAAGCAAATACCCGGCCTAATCTGACATAGAAATCAAGAGGGGGAGATTACTTTACCACAAAGGTCAGAGGAATTCCTGGAGCCGCAAGCGGTAATGTACCGCTCTACAAAAAACAAGCTAAAAAACAAGCAGAGCAGCAACAAATCCCCGGCCCCAGGCAAAGGCAGATCTAAAATGGAGCCCGAGCCTCCAGAACCTGATGATGATACACAACTTTCTGAATTGGGACAAGGATCCCCTGCTGAAAGCCTTCATCTGTTCCCCACGGAGCACACAAGTCCTCATCCTGCTGATCCTGATGCTATGCTAGCCAAATTCCGTAGCATTGTGAGAGATGGGATAACGGCCGCCTCCCGTAAACTTTCCTCGGACTTGGTTCGAGGCCTTAAAGAGATAGGCCACCGTACCAACCAATTAGAACACCGCATGGACCTGGCTACCACCGTGTTGGAGGGTCATGAAGAGGAGGTGGACAAAATGTCCGCAGAACTGGACGCTCTCAGAGATAAATTAGAGGACGCGGAAAACAGGGCCCGCAGGGATAACCTTCATATCCGCTGACTTCCTGAAACAATCATGGACCTGCAAGGAACAGCCACCGCTTTTTTCCAAGAACTGGCTCCTAAGATCCCGGTGGATAGGCTAGAGTTTGACCGCATACACCGGTCATTGGCCCCTAAGCCTTTCGAAGGTCCCCCAAGGGATGTTATTATCAAATTCCACTACTATAGAACCAAGGAGAAGCTATTACAAGCTGCTCGAGAACAAAGGGATATCTCTTTTCAAGGCAACCACCTTCAAATATTTGCGGACCACTCGCCGGTCACCATCGCCAGGCGACGAGGTCTCAAGCCTTATCTCCAAGTTCTACAATCCAATCAAATCAAATACAGATGGGGGTTCCCCTTTAAGCTTTCTTTCTCCCACCAGGGTCGTCAGTTCCATGCCACCTCCCCATCAGGCCTAAAGCAACATCTCCAGGATCTGCAATTGGACATTCCTCTGTCTCAACCTGATGCCCAGGTTTTCAATTCTCAACCAGGTCCCTCTAGGCCCCCTTGTAAACCTCCTCAAGCATCACAACGTTCACAATCTGGATCCCAGGCGCTGCGTGATCTGCAGGCCCAAAGATTCCATCAAGCTAATAACGGATCATAAGTTCCACTTCTTCATGATGTGCAGTTAATTTTTCTTGGCCGTTTGGTTCGGGGTGTCAATGACAGATAGTGTTCTGATTACTACCTTCCAACCTAACTGGAAGATTTCAGCTGTTTTCTTTGGAGGACGTCCCCCTACCATACCTCTGCCCACTTGAATTGACTGAAGATTTGCGGGGTGGGTCGTTGCCCTATTGTAGACTGCCCCACCTATAAGATGGCGGTCTTGGGCGTGGACCACCCCACATGAAACTCCCTGAGGGGTCACTGACAATAATTTGCCCCCTGTACCACCTCTACATTGCTGATGGTCCTCATGGAGAAGAGGATTCATCAGGCACAAACAAATTACTTCTAAGTCCTGGTGGGGTGGGGGGTAAAGGGCAGGTGGTTTTTGGTTGGGGACAAAACCCCCATTGATGGTTATTCAGGTTGTATGTTAGTTTTCTTCACTCTCCGAATCCCCTTACTCCTGTTCAGTGGGGTGACGGGGATGGCGTTTGGAGTTGGGTGTGGGGTCCCGCCCCGTCCTCTGGGGGGGGGGGGTCTTGTGGCTGTCGTCCCTGGGGGGCGGGGGGGGCCCTGCATCCACACCCTCAAATTCCCAATATTGCTCTGAGGTTCTCAAACTGTAATTCATCCAATGTTGTTAGTCTAGTTGATATCTCTAGGTATTGTTTAAAATTTATGTCAAGTTTATTTAGTCTGTTTGAACTATCTACATTATAGGACGGTGGTTCCGACGGACCACTGCTCCCCTCATGGGTTGGCACATGGCTAGGATTTTTGTCTTGGCCATGGTCCCACCTTATTGTGGGCCTTGCAGCCCACGGCGCGATACGTCAATGTATCCACTACATATTCTAATTAGAATTTATCTCTGTATTCTCATATCTTATGTTCTTCATTGCTCTTACCATTTTTTTCTCTCTTTTCTTTCCCCCTCTCTTTCCCTTTTCCCTTGGCCCCTGGGGTGTGTGGATGGAGTAGTCCATAGCGTTATAACTCAATCCCAATGACTCTTCATTGTCTGTCCCTGAATGTTCAGGGCATGAATTCCCCACAAAAAAAGAGTTAAAGTTTTTAAATATCTTAAGCAACAAAGGATAGATATAGCCTGTTTACAGGAAACTCACTTTTCCTCTTCTTCCTGCCCCAAATATTTTGCAGCAAATTATCCCCAAGTATATTTAGCGAATGGTCCTACTAAACAGAGGGGGGTTCTTATAGCTATACGAAAATCTGTCCCATTTATCTGTAATAAACAGATAGCTGACCCTAATGGCAGATATCTTATCTTACAGGGTTCTGTTCAGGATAATGAAGTAACCATTATGACCTACTATGCCCCAAACTAAAACCCGGGCCCATTTCTGTCTCATGTTTGTTCCTTGTTACAGGTCCACCAAAGAGGCACCCTCCTGTTGGCGGGTGATTCGAACGTGACGCTCAATCTGGCCCTTGATAAATACCTGGCAGATGATAACGCCCCCCCCCTCCTGCGGCAAAAAAAAATTCTCGCGGGCCCTACAAAACTTGGACCTGGTAGACCTATGGCGAGAGTTTCATCCCATGGGCAGGGACTACACTCACTATTCTCATCCTCACCACTCTCACTCTAGAATCGACCATTTGTTTATGTTACGGAAACACCTTCCCTTAATAGAGTTGGTATCAATTCTAGCAGTCCCTTGGTCAGATCACGATCCAGTTTTAACTGTATGTCGTACTCTACTCAACAATCCACAACAAGCTCCCTGGGTGATGAATGGTTCATTTTATCTTTCAAACCGATCCTCAGTGAAATTAAAGAAGCTACTATGGAATACTTTAGACTTAATGTAGGTTCGATCTCATCCCCAATAACATTATGGGAGGCTTATAAAGCGGTCATCCGGGGTCGCGTTATTCGAATAGCGTCCCAGCGCAAGAGGGAGAGAGTTCAGGCCCGACGTAAGTTAGAATAGACATTAGAGGATTGCTCGACGGCCTTTAAATTATCCCCCACCCCTGCCAACCGCAGAGCTTTAGACAAAGCCCGTACCGACTTGGATTTATGCCTGACAGATGAGGCAGACCGTACCTTACGTTGGGCCCGCCAGAAATGGTATTCTAAGGCAAACAAACCAAATGCGCAGTTGGCTAACAGATTGCGAACCTTTATACCGTAATTTACTCCTATATACCTGTGCACCCGTCATAATATCCTTACGGGAACCCTCAGCGGATTTTGGAAGAATTCCATTACCGCCTTACTAAACTCTACTCCCCCCTAAATCATTCTTCAACACAGGGCCTGAATGATTTTCTAAGTAAATTATCTTTACCTTCCCTATCGCATCCCCATATCTCCCTAATGGACCGAGATATACAGGTCTCTGAGATTCTTCAGTGCATTAAGGAACTGAATGTGGGCAAAAGGCCAGGTCCGGACGGCTTCACTGCTTTGTATTATCAAAAATTTGCAGAGGTCCTGGCCCCACACCTAGCGACTATGTATAACTCGGTCAAAGGAGGTCATTCATTTTCGCCGGACTTGCTAACTGCCAATATAGTGATGATCCCTAAGCCAGACAAAGATCACTCTTCCTGGGCAAATTTTCGGCCAATCTCTTTAATCAACATTGACATGAAGATATTGACAAAAATTGACTGGGGGGGGCGTGGCCAGCCGGAGAGGAAGATGGACGCCTAAGCTCACAGCTCGCCAGCCAGGGGACACAATCCAGCGCAATCGGCCGCAACAACGACGCCATCCACACCCATCCTCACTCCTCACCCTCAGGAGACAACGATGCAGGCATCCAGAAAGAGATATACCGACCACAGGCCCCAGAAACTGACCGAATTTGCCTATAAGCCAGCGGGTTGGGATATCCAAGATGGCGCCGACCAGGCCGCGCCGCGCGGACCTTACACGGACCTCCCGGACGCCTCCACGGCTGATCACACGGATCAAGGTACTGTACCTGACCCATCCCAGACTCCGGAAGGGGACCCCCTCCCCAGCAGCCCAGCCAAAGCAAAAATGCGGCTAGACACGCCGCCGCACCGATCACAACACCAACAAATTGAGGCCCAGGCTCCTACTCCCTTCTCCCTAGACCAGGCCCTGAACTCCTCAATGGCATCCTTCCCTACATCAGGGCAGCCAGTCATGGATACCACACTGAAAGACATGCTGATCTCCCTCCAGACCTCCCTCATGACGGACCTCTTATCCATGTTCCACAGAATCACCTCTGATATGCACTTGCTAGATGACAGGGTGACTAACACTGAGAGAGGGATACAGGCATGCACATCCACAGTCAATGAAATCATTGATGCCTATGACACAGTTAAAGAAGAACAGGCATGGATGCGGGCCAAGCTGGCCGACTTAGAAGACAGGTCCCGCAGAAACAACATAAAGTTGAGGGGTGTCCCCGAAGCCATACTCCCCGCGGACCTGCCGAGATACGCAAAAGAACTGATGCATATTGTGATTCCTGAAGCGTCCCCGCGTGATCTAATCATAGATAGGATCCACAGAATTGCCAAGCCTGCCCACCTAGCAACCTCGGTCCCCAGAGACATCCTAATGAGGGTCCACTTCTACCACATCAAAGAGAAACTCCTCATGGGGCTCAGAGCTAAATCACCTTTGCCTGCTCCCTACACTGGCATTCAACTCTTTCCCGACCTGTCCAAGTACACCCTCCAATCGAGAAGACATCTTAACCCGATAACCAAAAGCCTGCAAAACCATAAGATACAATATAAATGGCGCTACCCCGCAACCATCCTTATTGTACACAATGGCCAAACGCACGCCATTGGAGATCTAGAAAAGGGCCTAAAGCTTCTCCACTCCTGGCGGATAATCCCTGAGTTATCCAAACCACCTCCCTCAGACAGAGGACCCAATACGTCCCGCAACTCACAAAACCGCAATCCCAACTGAGGATGTCTACACCACTACCACACTTGGCCGCTAACATCCATTATGGCTCCCCTGAGTGCTGGCAACCTGATTCTCCTGTCTTCTTCTCCCAGTATTACTGACTCTCTGTACCCCCTAATAGAGGTTTACACGGTGCTCTTCACCCCCTCTAGAGATCCTTCTACCACTAGAAGCACCATCTCCAACAACTAAACCGAACTTCCCACTATTGGATCATATTGACCAGCCTCACCACCTGTATTATACTATACAAGTTACTGTTCTACCACTGATTTTTTTTGTTTTTTTTCCTTATCTCCTTTTTCGCTTTAATCATCATTACTGCATTCTAACACATTGCTCTATTCGCAGTATTCTAGCCCTATCTTTTTTCAGCCGTCCAATCTGCCACGAAGCTACCACCAATCCCTTGACCCAGGACCCTCCTGCACCTGCCTCCACTACCAGCCTACTTCCGCTGTAATCTACCGTCAAGTCTTATACTTCTGCTACCCACCTGCTGAATTCCAACGCCAGGTACCTCCGGATCTACCCACCGTCAACTAACTGTAAGTGTTGTGCACAACTCACACCGCAAGATGCCAATCACCATTCTCTCCTTGAACGCCAACGGGCTAAACCATCCCGCCAAACGTCACTCACTGTGGAAAACCGCCTCGGCTCTCCACAGCGACGTGCTTTGTATCCAGGAAACCCACCTGCTGCATTCCAATACACCCTTATGCAACAACCACCAATATCCACACATATTCCATGCCACACACCCCACTAAATCGAGAGGGGTCATGATAGCATTTCGGGACACTTTAGACTTCCAACTCCTTGATTCACTATCAGACCCAGAAGGTCGGTTCATCATCCTAATCTGCACAATCAACAAAGCAACTTATACCCTAATCAATATATACGCCCCAAACTCCCACCAAATGAGATTCCTCCACAAAGTTCTTCGCTCTGCCAACACCATCCGAAAAGGCCACCAGATCATCTGTGGCGACTTCAATCTAGTCCCAGACGTCTTGATGGACTCCCCCTCACCGACTAAACGCCGTGAATCTCCTTTAAAGAAATTCATCGCCTCCCAGGACCTGTATGATGTCTGGAGATGTCACCACAGGTCTGAACGTGACTTTACTTTTTTTTCACCCAGACACCGCTCGTATTCAAGAATAGACCTGTTCCTTTCTGACAAATGCATATTACAAAAAATTTCTGCTTCTCAGATCCACACCACGACATGGTCGGACCATGCCCCCATATCTATCACATTACAGGACACCAATTTTCAAAAAAATACGTTTCTCTGGCGTGCTAACAACTATATTATACAAAACGACACATACGCCCCAGAAATATCAAAACACATCAATGAATTCTTTTCCTTGAACAAAGGCTCGGTGCCCGACCCTGCCGTGGTGTGGAGCGCTCACAAAGCATTTATGCGGGGGATGTTAATTAAACTTGGTTCTCAACATAAGAGGAAGAGGACGCAGCAGATAGACAAACTGACATCCCAGATAGCGACCCTAGAGGACAGGCTCAAAAAAGACCCCCGAGACCCACAGGCCAACCAACTACTAAACCTCAGACAGGAACTTAGAACTCTACTTCTCCACTCCTACGAATTCCTTCACAGGAAAATCAAAGCGTCTTCATACTCCACCTCCAACAAAGCTGGCAAGAAACTCTCCCAACGATTAAAAGGTAGACGTACCAAAACTAAAATAACCCAACTCATTCACCCCCATACCCACACCCCCTTAAGCAACCCCCAAGACATAGCTGATGCCTTCAGCACATACTATGAAGACCTCTACAACCTGAAACAGGATCCCCATACCCCACAACCCTCCCAGGACGAAATAGATCACTTCCTATGCAAACTAAATTTACCCAAACTGACTGAGAAACAACTGACCTCCTTAAACGCCCCATTCACTGACCAAGAAATTAAAAAAACCATAGACTCCCTCCCCAGCGGGAAGGCACCAGGCCCCGACGGAATAACCGGGGAATATTACAAACAATTTCATTCACAGTTGATCCCACATCTTAGTGACCTATTCAATCATGCTGCCTCCTCTTCCACCTTTTCACCAGAATATTTAAAAGCGTTAGTTATCACGATACCGAAACCAGGGAAACAGTCGAATGTCCCCCAAAACTTTCGTCCCATCTCCTTACTCAACCTAGACCTCAAACTATACGCCAAATCTATAGCGATAAGACTACTCAAAATTATGCCCACAATTATAAACCAAGACCAAACAGGATTCACAAAAGGCAGACAAGCCTCAGATGCCACCAGGAGGATGATTAACCTTATCCACCACGCTGAGTCCACCGGAACGCCTTCTCTGCTCCTCTCCCTGGATGCAGAGAAGGCGTTCGATAGGGTTCACTGGTCCTACCTAGCGTCGGTCCTCCGGAAGTTTGGATTTCAAGGCCAGATTCTCGGAGCCATTATGGCTTTATATTCCAACCCCGAAGCACAGGTTTACACGGAAGGCATGCTATCCCGACCATTCCCAATTACAAACGGCACCCGCCAAGGTTGCCCCCTATCCCCCCTTATATTCAACATGGTCATGGAACCCCTAGCAGAACATATCCGCTCTAATGCCGCCATCTCGGGCATAAAGATTGGCCCTCATCACCACAAAATTAGCCTGTTTGCGGATGATGTCATCCTCATCCTCACCAACCCGACTGTTTCCCTGGCAGAAGTACAAAAGATGCTAAATTGGTTTAGCTCGATATCATATTACAAAATCAATACGACTAAATCCTTCATACTAGACATCAAGGTGGACGCTACTATAAGAAACCTCCTACAAGCCCAATATTCATTCGCCTGGGCAGACTCCGACATATCATATCTAGGCATACAATTACCAAGGACGACTAAAAAACTCTATACATGTAACTTTCTGCCACTCCTCCAAAACATTCAAGCGACCACGCAAAACATAGCGAAACACGAACTCTCCTGGACAGGTCGCCTTGCGGCCTTTAAAATGATCTGCCTTCCCCAGATACTCTACTACTTTCGAACCATACCCATTCCCCTACCCACCACATTCTTCAGGTCCCTTCAGACGCTGTTTAATAAATTCCTCTGGAAAGAAAAAAGACCCAGATGTGCCCACACTAAACTGATCAAACACAGACTGGTAGGAGGCTCGAGCTCAATAGACTTTGAAGACTACCACCTGGCAGCTATTCTGGCCCAACTACCCTGCTGGTTTCAACCATCCCCATCCACTCTATGGGGCCACATTGAACAAGCTTCACTCATAAAACCAAACCTACAAACATGGCTGCTAAGCATTCCCCTAGGCGCCCCAATCCCAAAATCCCTATCTCCCACCGTGAAAGCCTCAGCACAGGCATGGAAAAAAGCGTCATCCCAAATGCAATACTCTCCCACCACACCACAATCCCACATCCCCATAAAATCCTTACTCCATCTAATGCCAGAAATCTCACTTTCATCTTGGATCCTTAAAGGTATAAATTACATACAAGACATACTACAAGAAAATCACATCAAATCATTCCCCCAACTTCAAACCACATACGACATACCCGCATCCGAATACTTCACCTACCTCCGTATACGTCACTGCCTGCAAACTATACCATTCCCCATCTATAATATACACCCCAAGACTTGGGAATACCTCACCGACCCCGACACAAAAATCAAAGGCATCTCATATTTTTATAATAATCTACACCAAAAACGTACCTTTACCAAAATGCCACCCCACCACACCTGGGAAAAAGACCTTGCCATAAAGTTCACAGACACACAATGGCAACAAGCCCTCAAGACTATTTATAAATCCACCAAATGCGCGGCCCTATGGGAACTTACACAGAAGATTACACTAAGATGGTATTTGACTCCTGCCCGCATAACATCTTTTAACCCTCTAATCCCTGATACTTGCTGGAGATGTAAATCTTCCACAGGCGACCTAATACATGTCTTCTGGTCGTGCACCAAACTCCGCAAATACTGGGAAGACATCTTCCACTTAATCTCGACCATCATTCAAATCACGACTCCTCCAACACCGGCCCTAGCGATCCTCAACCTCTCCATTGAGGACTTTCCTCACCCCCTCCAATCCACAATCACCCACATCCTCATGGCAGCCAGACTCAATATAGCTAGACACTGGAAATCTGACACACACCTGACGCTTACGCAAGTCACAGACTTGGTATCACTACACTACAGCTACGAGACTACCACAGCCACACTATCTGGGCAAGCCACTAAAATATGCACAGCATGGCAACCTTGGACCGACTGGACTAGAAACTGCGCACCCAGCGTACAAACGAACGGTTGCTCTGACCCTCCTTCTTGACCGAGCAATACCCATCACTCCCTAGAAATGTTATGTTACCATTGTAACTGAAAAATCTATTTTCTTTTCTTTTTTCCACTGGTTGGAACTTTCGTGTCCAACACAAAAGGGTCCGCTTCGCTCCTGTGCCACTAAAGGTCCCACATGGGGTGACACACTTGTGAAGTGGACCGAATACGACCTATCAGAGTTTTATTCCTGTTAGCATTATACAAAATGACACGACTATTACTTACATTCGTATATACATGTTTCTACTAGATCTCTGTTTGTGGATAGAAGTTCATTTCTATGATTGTTATACAGACGTCGTTGCACGACGTACAATGTTTAATTGTACAATGTACTCTCTAAATATCTAATAAAAATATGGAATTAAAAAAAAAGATATTGACAAAAATTCTGGCCAACCGTTTGAATTCCTTCCTACCGCGCCTAATAATAAAAGATCAGGTGGGATTTGTTCCCCGCAGACAGGCAAGTGACGCCATTCGACGACTCCTCCAGATCCAACATATAGTGCATTAAAGGTCCCTGGGTACAATGTTTCTTTCATTAGATGTTAACAAAGCTTTCGACACCTTATCCTGGCCCTATTTGACACAGGTCCTTACACATTATGGTTTTGGCACCTCCTTTTTGGGTTGGGTCTCAGCAATATATCAATCCCCTCAGGCTAAAGTGCCGTATTATGGTTATGAATCGCCTACTTTCCCGATTAAAAGGGGAACACGGCAAGGGTACCCGCTCTCCCCCCTCCTATTTATACTAGCACTTGAACCCCTGGCAGAGGCCATATGCTCTCACCCAGATATCTCAGGAGTAGAAATAGCAGGCACCGCACACAAGTTGTCCCTGTTTGCGGACGACATTTTATTAACCATTACTCAACTCAGAATCTCCCTCCCCAACTTATTCTCTCTCTTAGACACTTTTGCCTCGTTTTCGGGCCTTTCAGTTAATCCGGCTAAATCTAAAGCAATGTCTATTAACCTTCGGCCCCCGGTAGTAGAAGCCTTGCAGTCGGCAGTTTCGTTTCAGTGGTTATCCTCTTTACCCTATTTGGGTATTAAACTTACCCCAAAATATTCGGGATTATATCAGGCGAATTTTCCTCCGCTTTTCCGAAAGCTGGAGGCTATGCTGGCCTCTTGGTCCACACTCCCAATTTTGTGGTTCAGCAGAATAGCGTCGGTACGCATGACATACCTCCCTAAATTGCTCTATTATTTTAGAGTTTTGCCAGTTCAAGTGCCTCCCCATATTATTCAAATACACCAACATAAAATTATACAATTTATATGGGGCCACAAGAGGCCCAGGATCAAGAGACAAGTCCTTTACGCGCTTAGAGTCAATGGTGGCCTTTCAGTTCCTTATTTTGGAAGCATACTATATAGCAGTGGGCATTGCTCCATTATCTCACCTTCATGCAAAGCAACAAATGCCACTATGGGCCACCATTTATTTGGTCAACGCACACCCAACATCTCTAGCTTCTCTTCCTTGGTTTCCTAAAGCTCATCGCCCCCCTACCATAGGTCCCTGTTTGGCTCATTCCCTCAAATTATGGGATGGGGTTAAATACTCAGCAGGCCTAATTTCTCCTCATCTCTCGTTACTCCGTCTCCTCCACTGTCCTTTATTTCAACCAAGTTGTGAAAACCCGCTGCAATTTAAGTGGTGGTCCGATAATGGCTTCATAGATATCCATTCATTTTTCACCCCAACCAAGATCATCTCTTTCGCGGCCTTACGTTCTTCACATGATATCCCCCTTAGGGAGCATTACAGCTACTTGCAAATTAGACATTTTCTCAGACAACTTACAACATCCCATTCTGCCCCCTTTGTCATGACACCATTTGAAAGCCTTTGTAGATCACGCCCCCAATCCTCGGGTTTGATTTCTCTATTATATACCGCAATAATTAACTCTAAGACAACACCATTGAGACCTTACCAACTCCAATGGGAGGCTGAGTTTGGGAAACAATTAGACCCGGAGGACTGGCATAGTATGACTACTGCGCTATCTAAGTGTTCCAAGAATGTTCTCTTTTTAGAGAATGCGTATAAAGTCTGCTATAGATGGTATTATACTCTGGCTAAATTAGCAAGTTTCATCCCATCTTACTCCCCCCTATGTTTTTGCGGGTGCTCAAAGGAGGGCACGATGGCGCATATTTGGTGGACCTGTCCCAGGGTCTTCAGACTATGGGTTAGAGTATATGCACTATTACGTAATCTTTTTAATACTAACATAAAGCGGGATCCTTTTGAAGCCCTTTTATGGAAACCAATTGCGGAACTTCTTCGTCCTGAACGTCAGTTAGCAGCACAGATCTTCACTGCAACTAAACTTACCATAGCAAGAGCCTGGAAAACCCCGAACCTTAGTTTTGAAGCAGTTAAAAATACCGTGAATGATATCATGGTAAATGAGAAACTTACGGCCATATTGCTGGATAAACACGATAAGTTCCTCAGGATATGGCAACCCTGGGTGACTTACAATCGCCCATCAAGATTTGACCTAACGCTCCTTTCCTTATAATAAGCCTTCGTTCCCCCCACCCCAGGGTCCTTCCTTCCCTTCTCTTCTTTCTACCCCCCTCCTTTTCTACTTTCAATTTCTCTCTCCTTCTCTTTATTCAGGCCCTTGGGCTTAATTCTACAATGATCAGAAAATTAACATAACAAACACATTTTTGCATTCAGAGGTATTTTATCCTCTCTGAGGTTATTCAATTTAATCTAAATTTATTACTGGCTCTTTATATTTTTTTTATTTTATATTTTTATTTTTATTCTGCTTTTTTTTTTTATATATTTCTGCATCTAAAGTTATGTATTGCAACAACATTTCGCATTGTATTTTTTAGTTATTTATGTATGTTTGCAATCATATTACTACGTACTGATATCATACCGCTACGCCAGAATACGCGACATGTAGCTATGCCTTGGTATGCCGTCTGGACTCGCCATTGAATCGCCTGTGTCTAGGCTTAAATCTTTGATCAATAGCTCCACCCGCCGGATGTCGGCAGCCTTATACCAGTTAATTCATGATGTATCCATCACTGTTTTGCACTTTTCTGTTAATATATATCTTCAATAAAACCTTTTGTACAAAAAAAAACACTTTTTTTACCCGTAATTCAACTTTAAAGTTAAATAGATCTAATTGACTACATGGGGGGGGGGGGTTTGAGCATAAGCACTGGTGCATGATTGCTGGGGATATTTATCTCAGCGATGGACAAAATGATTGATAAATTGCTACTTACTATAGAAGAAAGGAGATTTGTGGGACTTTAAATGAGGCAGGGACCTAGTCATGCCTCATCCCTATTTATATGAGAGAAAAACGACTTACTATAACTGAACGCATTGGTCTCCTTCCCAGGACCTGATCGACACCTGCCATGGGGTGTTCCAAAGCCCGCAAAAAAAGGAACAAGCCTGGTAGAAGAACCATCCAAGAGATTCTAGACGAGCGGGCAAGTTGCCACCTGCAACTATAGCACACATGCTCCCACTGCAAATTAGATGAACTTTTTGAAGAACAACACCCTGAATGCTTGAAAACTGAACAAATATTTTAGGGTTCACCAAATGTTATATTTCAATTTGAATGTACTGTATGCTGCAGAAAGCCCTGGATAGAATGTCTAAAAAAACTTTTCAGAGCAGTTAACCAGAAAAATAATTGAGGTCAGTAAGTACATTGGCTCTTGAATCTCAATACAATGAGCTCATTACAATCCTATAAAACAACGTGAGGAGAACATTGAGGCTGCGATCACACTAGTGAGAATTGGATGCGGGATTCTCCGTATTGAATTCACATGACAGGAGAGTGTGACCGGCTCTCAATGAAGCTGGTTCACACATCTCCGGGGCAGGCGCAGAGCGAGCTGCACAGGGGTCCTGTGTGTCTTTGGCTCCGTTTCAGGTCCAAATTCAGGCAACAATATGGGCCTGATTCATCCCTGAAATGGAGAACAGGGACGCACCGGACCCCTGCTGTGACCCGCTCTGCATAGCAGCGTGAACCCAGCCTCAGGGTTTTAAAAAAGATGTATGCCACTCTGCGCTCCCATCTTGAACATCAAGAAAATCTTGAAAGACACTCAGGTCCAAGACTAAGAGGCCTTCCCCGGTCTATACCAACCCTGTAATGAACTGTTAATGCTTTATTTCAAGAACCTGCTTTTGAAATTTCTATCAAAAGATTGGAGGGTCCTCCAAGGGACATTATAGTACACCCCCACTACTACAGAACAAACAAATGACTTCTGCAGGCAGCACAAGAAGCAGAACCCCCAATTCATACCATAAATTTGCAGACTTTTCACCATTGATAATATCCAAGGGAAGAGCCCTGAAAATCTATCAATAATACAATTTTAAAAAGCCCATTATTGTTTTACCTTTAAATTACTTTTTACCTACTATGGAAGATCCTAAATAATACTGAAGCCTACTTTTCCTTTGACAGCCTACATTTTTTTTTATTAACTTCTCTCGACCTCACACGCCAAGAAAAAAAACAACCATCTCCAATGCAGAACACAACCCGACTGTGCAGACCCACTGTGTTTCAATAATATTGAGACGCTGAGGGCTGACTATACCCCATGTGTGAGAGTTTCCAAAAAATGATAGATGGCATTGGTTAGCACTGATAGGCAGCACTGACTGGCACTGACAGGTGGCACTGATTGGCAGCACTGATTGGCATTTATAGGTAGCACTGATGGGTACTGATTTGCACTGATAGGAGCAAATGTGTTCCACCATGTGAGAAAAATGCACACTCACCACAAGAAAATGACTCCATAATATGAGAAGGTCAATTAACGCTTTATCAAACAGTATGGGTGTTGCAAAGCCCAGATCCTGCATGATCCCTAGCAGTTCAGGACATTCACTGTTATCCCATATTATCTTCTTTTTATAGGCCATTTTACCAGAGCCTTTTATAACCCAACCTATCTCCTGATTGGTGGACTGGCATGGAATTCTAAATATGTGTCCAGGCTGTATTTATTGTTATAAAAGATATATATATTGAAAACCAAAAAAACTCACTGTCCCTAAATAAACAAAAAAATCCCCACTCACAATAATCAAATTGCATTTGAAGATAGTTAACTGAATATAAGTAAATTTACGAGTTAATCAATAATTTCCCTAACTATGTTGACTATATAAACTATCCTAAATCTACATATTAGTTTTAAACCGTTTAAAATATTTATGGTATACTTATCACCTTCCTATAGGGGAAAATTATTTTAAGCACTTAAAATACTGGGCAATACTGGGCACTTTCAACCCCTTTATGCCCAGGCCAATTTTCAGCTTTCAGCGCTGTCACACTTTGAATTACAATTGCGCGATCATGCAACACTGTACCCATATGAACTTTTTATCATTTATTTGAGACAGACAGAGCTTTCTTTTGGTGTCATTTAATCAGCACAGTTTTTTGTAGTTTGCTAAACAAATGAAAAAAGATCAAACATTTTTTTTTTTAAATATTTTTCTAATGCCGCGTACACACGAGCAGACTTTTCGACCAGACTGGTCCGACGGACCGAGTCCGCCGAACAATCCGATCGTATGTGGGTTTCATCGGACCTTCAGCGGACTTTTCCAGTTAAAAATCTGATGGACTTTAGATTTGAAACATGCTTCAAATCTTTACGTCGTAACTCCGCCAGACCCAGTTCTTATTGAGAAATCTGCTCGTCTGTATGCTAGTCCGACGGACAAAAAATGATGCATGCTCAGAAGCAAGTACGAAACGGAAGCGCTCGGTCTGGTAAAACTAGTGTTCATATTGTAGGTAGCACATTCCTCATGCTGCAAATTCTGCGATCCTTGAATTCAGCGCATTAATTGTCTTCTTTATAATGCTCGAAGAACGAAGTTGTTTTGCTGTTCATATTCACACAGAGTTTTCACAAACTTATTTCTGGATTATTTCTCTTGATCTCATGAATGATTTTGTATTTTTTAAAAGCCATATCTCCATACTAATGTTTACACAATTGTTTTTTGGAGTCATCTTTTATTATTTTTTATTTCATCTTCTTTCATCTTCAAGATCTTTCAAGATCTTTTTTTAGTATTGTTACAAAAGTATTTTCTATTTATCTCCACATATCTTTTTATTTTTAATGTAAAGTTACCACAAAGAACCTTATTTTTGTATATTTTTTTGCTTTTTTTATTTTTTGGTGTAAAGTTACCACAAGAACATTATATAATTTTTGTTTTTGGAACCTCAAGGAGGTTGTTGTCCCTTGTTAATTTGACATTGTCTCTAAAAAATTGATGATAATAAAAACACATAGGCAAGTATTTTCATAAAATTAGATATCCATTTATTATGGTTAACAAAATAAAGATGAAGTCAACGCTGGAGAAATGTTTCCAATTTATGAAGACTTTTGGCCCCAGGGCACACATCAAGTTTATGGAAAAGAAAATTGGGATCTTGAGGAGTCCATATAATAGGGAGCACAATCTGATCCAGGAACCCCAGAGATCAAGAGCAGCAGCAGATGACATATATGTCCCCAGGCTGTGGTACTACAACAGCCTGCGTCTTCTTTTAGACCAGACTGAAGCCAGGTCATCACTTTCTTCTCTTCGTTCCAGCCTTCCCTCCATGCTGCCCTGCACCCTTCCCTGCAGCCTTCCCTGCAGCCTTCCTTGTAGGCTGGGGCTCTGGTGGTTGACTTGTGGCTGGAGGAGGAGGAGGGACTTGCTCATCTATTTGGGTGTTGACAGTTAACTCGCCCTTTAGCCCCTTGTGAAGGACATAGGAAAACAGTTTTTCACACAGGAGGCGTTGGCTCTTCACCATTTCGTGCAACCTGCTGGCTATATAGGAGCCATAGGCCTCTTCAGCTTCGGGGAGGCTCTTGAGGAAATTTGTAGCTTCTCTCATGAGGCGCAGTAATGCCTCCTCTGTCACCGCCCCCTTTCTGGGCCTTTTTGTATGAAGGCGGAGGGGAGGAACCTGCGATTGTGTGAGCTTCCTACTGGGCCACCTCCTGGCTGACACTAACCCCAGCCTCCTCCTGGATGACACTGGGCCTGGCCTCCTCCTGGATAACACTGGGCCCGGCCTCCTCCTGGATGACACTGGGCCCAGCCTCCTCCTGGATGACACTTTCCACACCTTCCTCCTGGCTGAGCTCATTCTGTGTATAAAAAAGGGACATAGTTTGAGTTTCTGGTTCATCAATGACGCACAATTTTCAGCTCATGACTTGCAAATTCAATGTTAATACATATAAAAGAGTATAAATCTGACACCAGCATTTTTTAAAGCTGGCAACAAACATTTTTGGCCACTACTGTCAATTGATATGTATACATCTTTTTTTTTTTTAAATCCTTTAATAGGTAATCAATTATAACATCCAGTTTACATCATTAATATTAGGACACTAAATATTATTAAATATAATATACCTGGCTCCAGATGGTCACATCTGGTTCTTCCAGGATGGAAGGCCCATCTTGGTCCTCATCAGCCTCTGCTGGGGTGGAGGGAAGGGTGGAGGGAAGGGTAGAGGGAAGGCTTGAAAGTGATGTCCTGGCTTCAGTCTGGTCATCAAGAAAACATAGTTTATTGTAGTACCACAGCCTGGGTACATATACATCATCTGCTGATGCTCCTGATCTCAGGGAAATCTGGATCTTGTTATGCTCCCTCCTATACATATTTTGCAAGATCCCAATTTTATTTTCCACAAACTTAAAGGTTGCTTCTAGGATGAAAGTCTGCACAAATGCGACAAGTTTCTCCAGCGTTGACTTCCTTATTGTTTTAATATAATATGGGAGGCTGAGTTCGGGAAACAATTAGACCCGGAGGACTGGCATAGTATGACTACTGCGCTATCTAAGTGTTCCAAGAATGTTCTCTTTTTAGAGAATGCGTATAAAGTCTGCTATAGATGGTATTATACTCCGGCTAAATTAGCAAGTTTCATCCCATCTTACTCCCCCTATGTTTTCGCGGGTGCTCAAAGGAGGGCACGATGGCGCATATTTGGTGGACCTGTCCCAGGGTCTGCAGACAGACAGAGCTTTCTTTTGGTGTCATTTAATCAGCACAGTTTTTTGTAGTTTGCTAAACAAATGAAAAAACACCAAACATTTTTTTTTTAAATGTTTTTCTAATGCCGCGTACACACGAGCAGACTTTTCGACCAGACTGGTCCGACGGACCGAGTCCGCCGAACAATCCGATCGTATGTGGGTTTCATCGGACCTTCAGCGGACTTTTCCAGTTAAAAATCTGACGGACTTTAGATTTGAAACATGCTTCAAATCTTTACGTCGTAACTCCGCCAGACCCAGTTCTTATTGAGAAGTCCGCTCGTCTGTATGCTAGTCCGACGGACAAAAAACGATGCATGCTCAGAAGCAAGTACGAAACGGAAGCGCTCGGTCTGGTAAAACTAGTGTTCATATTGTAGGTAGCACATTCCTCATGCTGCAAATTCTGCGATCCTTGAATTCAGCGCATTAATTGTCTTCTTTATAATGCTCGAAGAACGAAGTTGTTTTGCTGTTCATATTCACACAGAGTTTTCACAAACTTATTTCTGGATTATTTCTCTTGATCTCATGAATGATTTTGTATTTTTTAAAAGCCATATCTCCATACTAATGTTTACACAATTGTTTTTTGGAGTCATCTTTTATTATTTTTTATTTCATCTTCTTTCATCTTCAAGATCTTTCAAGATCTTTTTTTAGTATTTTTACAAAATTATTTTCTATTTATCTCCACATATCTTTTTATTTTTAATGTAAAGTTACCACAAAGAACCTTATTTTTGTATATTTTTTTGCTTTTTTTATTTTTTGGTGTAAAGTTACCACAAGAACATTATATAATTTTTGTTTTTGGAACCTCAAGGAGGTTGTTGTCCCTTGTTAATTTGACATTGTCTCTAAAAAATTGATGATAATAAAAACACATAGGCAAGTATTTTCATAAAATTAGATATCCATTTATTATGGTTAACAAAATAAAGATGAAGTCAACGCTGGAGAAATGTTTCCAATTTATGAAGACTTTTGGCCCCAGGGCACACATCAAGTTTATGGAAAAGAAAATTGGGATCTTGAGGAGTCCATATAATAGGGAGCACAATCTGATCCAGGAACCCCAGAGATCAAGAGCAGCAGCAGATGACATATATGTCCCCAGGCTGTGGTACTACAACAGCCTGCGTCTTCTTTTAGACCAGACTGAAGCCAGGTCATCACTTTCTTCTCTTCGTTCCAGCCTTCCCTCCATGCTGCCCTGCACCCTTCCCTGCAGCCTTCCCTGCAGCCTTCCTTGTAGGCTGGGGCTCTGGTGGTTGACTTGTGGCTGGAGGAGGAGGAGGGACTTGCTCATCTATTTGGGTGTTGACAGTTAACTCGCCCTTTAGCCCCTTGTGAAGGACATAGGAAAACAGTTTTTCACACAGGAGGCGTTGGCTCTTCACCATTTCGTGCAACCTGCTGGCTATATAGGAGCCATAGGCCTCTTCAGCTTCGGGGAGGCTCTTGAGGAAATTTGTAGCTTCTCTCATGAGGCGCAGTAATGCCTCCTCTGTCACCGCCCCCTTTCTGGGCCTTTTTGTATGAAGGCGGAGGGGAGGAACCTGCGATTGTGTGAGCTTCCTACTGGGCCACCTCCTGGCTGACACTAACCCCAGCCTCCTCCTGGATGACACTGGGCCTGGCCTCCTCCTGGATAACACTGGGCCCGGCCTCCTCCTGGATGACACTGGGCCCAGCCTCCTCCTGGATGACACTTTCCACACCTTCCTCCTGGCTGAGCTCATTCTGTGTATAAAAAAGGGACATAGTTTGAGTTTCTGGTTCATCAATGACGCACAATTTTCAGCTCATGACTTGCAAATTCAATGTTAATACATATAAAAGAGTATAAATCTGACACCAGCATTTTTTAAAGCTGGCAACAAACATTTTTGGCCACTACTGTCAATTGATATGTATACATCTTTTTTTTTTTTAAATCCTTTAATAGGTAATCAATTATAACATCCAGTTTACATCATTAATATTAGGACACTAAATATTATTAAATATAATATACCTGGCTCCAGATGGTCACATCTGGTTCTTCCAGGATGGAAGGCCCATCTTGGTCCTCATCAGCCTCTGCTGGGGTGGAGGGAAGGGTGGAGGGAAGGGTAGAGGGAAGGCTTGAAAGTGATGTCCTGGCTTCAGTCTGGTCATCAAGAAAACATAGTTTATTGTAGTACCACAGCCTGGGTACATATACATCATCTGCTGATGCTCCTGATCTCAGGGAAATCTGGATCTTGTTATGCTCCCTCCTATACATATTTTGCAAGATCCCAATTTTATTTTCCACAAACTTAAAGGTTGCTTCTAGGATGAAAGTCTGCACAAATGCGACAAGTTTCTCCAGCGTTGACTTCCTTATTGTTTTAATATAATATGGGAGGCTGAGTTCGGGAAACAATTAGACCCGGAGGACTGGCATAGTATGACTACTGCGCTATCTAAGTGTTCCAAGAATGTTCTCTTTTTAGAGAATGCGTATAAAGTCTGCTATAGATGGTATTATACTCCGGCTAAATTAGCAAGTTTCATCCCATCTTACTCCCCCTATGTTTTCGCGGGTGCTCAAAGGAGGGCACGATGGCGCATATTTGGTGGACCTGTCCCAGGGTCTGCAGACAGACAGAGCTTTCTTTTGGTGTCATTTAATCAGCACAGTTTTTTGTAGTTTGCTAAACAAATGAAAAAACACCAAACATTTTTTTTTTAAATGTTTTTCTAATGCCGCGTACACACGAGCAGACTTTTCGACCAGACTGGTCCGACGGACCGAGTCCGCCGAACAATCCGATCGTATGTGGGTTTCATCGGACCTTCAGCGGACTTTTCCAGTTAAAAATCTGACGGACTTTAGATTTGAAACATGCTTCAAATCTTTACGTCGTAACTCCGCCAGACCCAGTTCTTATTGAGAAGTCCGCTCGTCTGTATGCTAGTCCGACGGACAAAAAACGATGCATGCTCAGAAGCAAGTACGAAACGGAAGCGCTCGGTCTGGTAAAACTAGTGTTCATATTGTAGGTAGCACATTCCTCATGCTGCAAATTCTGTGATCCTTGAATGCAGCGCATTAATTGTCTTCTTTATAATGCTAGAAGAAAGAAGTTGTTTTGCTGTTCATATTCACACAGAGTTCTCACAAACTTATTTCTGGATTATTTCTCTTGATCTCATGAATGATTTTGTATTTTTTAAAAGCCATATCTCCATACTAATGTTTACACAATTGTTTTTTGGAGTCATCTTTTATTATTTTTTATTTCATCTTCTTTCATCTTCAAGATCTTTCAAGATCTTTTTTTAGTATTTTTACAAAATTATTTTCTATTTATCTCCACATATCTTTTTATTTTTAATGTAAAGTTACCACAAAGAACCTTATTTTTGTATATTTTTTTGCTTTTTTTATTTTTTGGTGTAAAGTTACCACAAGAACATTATATAATTTTTGTTTTTGGAACCTCAAGGAGGTTGTTGTCCCTTGTTAATTTGACATTGTCTCTAAAAAATTGATGATAATAAAAACACATAGGCAAGTATTTTCATAAAATTAGATATCCATTTATTATGGTTAACAAAATAAAGATGAAGTCAACGCTGGAGAAATGTTTCCAATTTATGAAGACTTTTGGCCCCAGGGCACACATCAAGTTTATGGAAAAGAAAATTGGGATCTTGAGGAGTCCATATAATAGGGAGCACAATCTGATCCAGGAACCCCAGAGATCAAGAGCAGCAGCAGATGACATATATGTCCCCAGGCTGTGGTACTACAACAGCCTGCGTCTTCTTTTAGACCAGACTGAAGCCAGGTCATCACTTTCTTCTCTTCGTTCCAGCCTTCCCTCCATGCTGCCCTGCACCCTTCCCTGCAGCCTTCCCTGCAGCCTTCCTTGTAGGCTGGGGCTCTGGTGGTTGACTTGTGGCTGGAGGAGGAGGAGGGACTTGCTCATCTATTTGGGTGTTGACAGTTAACTCGCCCTTTAGCCCCTTGTGAAGGACATAGGAAAACAGTTTTTCACACAGGAGGCGTTGGCTCTTCACCATTTCGTGCAACCTGCTGGCTATATAGGAGCCATAGGCCTCTTCAGCTTCGGGGAGGCTCTTGAGGAAATTTGTAGCTTCTCTCATGAGGCGCAGTAATGCCTCCTCTGTCACCGCCCCCTTTCTGGGCCTTTTTGTATGAAGGCGGAGGGGAGGAACCTGCGATTGTGTGAGCCTCCTACTGGGCCCAGCCACCTCCTTGCTGACACTAACCCCTGCCTCCTCCTGGATGACACTGGGCCCAGCCTCCTCCTGGATGACACTGAGCCTGGCCTCCTGGATGACACTGGGCCCGGCCTCCTCCTGGATGACACTGGGCCCAGCCTCCCCCTGGATGACACTAAGACACTTTCCACACCTTCCTCCTGGCTGAGCTCATCCTGTGTATAAAAAAGGGACATAGTTTGAGTTTCTAGTTCATCAATGACGCACAATTTTCAGCTCATGACTTGCAAATTCAATGTTAATACATATAAAAGAGTATAAAACTGACACCAGCATTTTTTAAAGCTGGCGACAAACATTTTTGGCCACTACTGTCAATTGATATGTATACATCTTTTTTTGAAAAAATCCTTTAATAGGTAATCAATTATAACATCCAGTTTACATCATTAATATTAGGACACTAAATATTATTAAAAATAATATACCTGGCTCCAGATGGTCACATCCGGTTCTTCCAGGATGGAAGGCCCATCTTGGTCCTCATCAGCCTCTGCTGGGGTGGAGGGAAGGGTGGAGGGAAGGGTAGAGGGAAGGGTTGAAAGTGATGTCCTGGCTTCAGTCTGGTCATCAAGAAAATATAGTTTATTGTAGTACCACAGCCTGGGTACATATACATCATCTGCTGATGCTCCTGATCTCAGGGAAATCTGGATCTTGTTATGCTCCCTCCTATACATATTTCACAAGATCCCAATTTTATTTTCCACAAACGTAAAGGTTGCTTCTGGGATGAAAGTCTGCACAAATGCGACAAGTTTCTCCAGCGTTGACTTCCTTATTGTTTTAATATAATATGCAGGGTATTTGACCTCCCATAGATTGCTCATCTCCCTGTACTTCTCAATAAATTGAGTCAGAAATTCAGGGTCCTTAAACTTAGTATTCATGTTTTCTGTCAAAGATAATACACAAGACAAAAACACTAATGTTAGGCTAAACTCTCAAAATCTTACTTATGCCAACATAGGCCTCAATCTTTAAGCAGTATAGGCTGCTACAAAGTTAATAAAATTTACCTTCATTTTGGATGATTGCAAATTCAGTTCCTCCATCCTCCGTGCCCAGAAGGTACGTACGACACATGCGTGATAGCTCTATACACACTGCGCATGCATGAAACTCCGCCTGCATTGCCTGCCCCTGATGTTCTTTTTTTAACGAATATTCTCCGCCCCTTTTTTCTATGCACAGAACGTACGTACAGCACATGCGTCATAGCTTTGTATACACACTGCGCATGCGTGAAACTCCGCCTGCGTTGCCCGCCCCATGACGTTCTTTTTTAATGAACATTCTCCGCCCCTTCTCTCTATGGTGCACAGTAGAAGCAGCAATGGCGGAGACACAGCAGGTGTGTACTAATTCCTCAAGTAACGAGGAAAGCCCGGAGCCTTAAATGTCCCGATCCGGGAAGAGGAGAATTAAGGCCTCCAATATGGCCTTTGAAGAGATTGTGGAGATGGTAGCAAATTTGAAAAAAAAAAGATTACGATGGGAAGCATGGACTGTACGCCCAGCCTAATTTAAGAAAGGCAAAAATAATGGCTAAAGTGGTGAAGACCCTGCATCATCATTTTGGGGTACGGCGCTCTAAAGATCTGCTGAGGAAACAATGGTCCGATCTCAAATTCAGGGAGCCGGATCAGTACAGGCGAATCCAGAAAGTGCTGAAAAAAAGTAAGTACTTGTCGTGTGTTCATATTCTGATTATTACCTTGCATGCTGCTCCATGTGTTTTTTTTTACTGTACAAGTTTTACTCGTTAAACATTTGTAGGAAACATCGTTTGTAGTAAACATTGTTCGTAGTAAACATCATTTAAAAAAATATATACAATATATTTAGTTGATACAGGGTTTAAACAACATTTTGGTCTTGGTAGTTTGTCTTATTAAAAGAAATTTAGGACATTGTTGTCTAGATGTCTTTTGAAACTAGAATGAATAGCAAACTTCGTTCAGTTGAATGTAAGGAAAGGACACTCTGCAGCTGCTTACACATCTGGACTCAGGAGCACTAGTGTGGGACACCAGAATACATTTTTTTTGGTTAACCCACACAGGTGCTCCAGTGGATACTTGTTGGGGTGTCTCTATCTGTGAAATATGGCCAAAAAAGGTAAGTATTCCAGCTTGTTTCCTATGGAATTTTAATTATGTCTTCAACTTGGATCTCTGCCCAAACAGACAATTGTACACCACTTCAATGCAATGTTTCATATTCCTATTCCTGGACTCAAATATCTGTGTGCTAAGTATACCTTTTGTTTCATTCTCATTGGGGAGAAAAGACTCAGACAACCTGAACCCAGGGACCCCCGACCTCACCAGCTCATTTGGCAAATAAGCTCAAGCCCCATGGAGGATGTGGAGGACATGTGCACCCCACCAGGTGAGTGTCTGAAACCCGAGCTTATGGTATTCTATGTATGCCTGCATATTTCTAAATACATCTTTTTTGCATCAATTTTAGGTGATCTAGTTGTGGAAGGGGAAGAAGCGGTGGAAGCAGGTCCAAGTGCCAACGCCCCCCCAAAGATGTGGATGAAGGAGAGGTGGAGGAAGTAGGCGACATGTGCACCCCACCAGATGAGTGTCTGACACCCCAGCTTATGGTAATATATGTATGCCTGCATATTTCTAAATACATTTTCATTATTTTAGGTGATGTGGAAGGGGAACCATTTACCACCGACAGTGCACAATGATTAATTGGGCAGATCATGGCCTGGAATGGGGATATTGATGCCATGTGCACTAGCCTTGACCTAATGCGTAATCGGCTTGACAATATGCAGCAGTAAATGAAGAACATGATCAATGTTTTGGGGAGAATCTAAATCTCCAAATCTCCACAACTCTTCTCACTCTGGCCAGCCAGTAGTTAAAAACCCTCCTCTCCAGGGTGAGGGTCCTTTGGGGGTATGGCCTCATCATGTGCTTGCCCAGACCAAAGGCTTCATCTGCAATGAAGAGAAAGGGGAGTCTTTCCACGTTATCCGCATCAGGTGGCAATCCCAGGCCACCACTCTGGAGACGCTGGTAGAACTCTGTCTGGGCGAAGACTCCTCCATCCGACATCCAGCCATTCTTCCCCATGTCCACATAAATTCATATTGTGCCGACACCACCGTCATTAAGACAATACTATGAAACACCTTATAATTAAAATAGTATGACCCCGAATAGGGTAGTGGCACAATGTGGACGTGTTTCCCATCTATAGCATCTCCACAGTTGGGAAAGTCCCAATGGGTGGCAAAATGGGATGCCACAGTTTGCCATTCCTGTGGCATTGAAGGAAACTGGGGAGTCAAAGAAGAAAAAAATATATAATACTTTTGCACATAACATTGCAAGAACATTACACAAAAAACATTCTTGCCCAGCATCAGTATAACATTATTTGTAATAAGTATTATTTAAAGACTAAAATATAAGTCCCGCTTATTAGATTCATCACCCCCTCTGATGGCACATTGATAAATTTTAGGGGGGGACGGGATTCTAAATCAATTTAAGGACACACAGACCATTTGCAGACATTTTAGGGGGGGTTTCTAAAGCAATTTAAGGACACACAGACCATTTGCAGACATTTGGGGGGGGGTTCTAAATCAATTTAAGGATGCACAGACCATTTGGAGGCATTTTAGGGGGGATTCTAAATCAATTTAAGAACACATAGACCATTTGCAGACATTTTATGGGGGGGATTCTAAATCAATTTAAGGACACACGGACCATTTGCAGACATTTCAGGGGGGAGGGGATTCTAAATCAATTTAAGGACACACAGACCATTTGGAGACAATTTAGGGGGAGGGGATTCTAAATCAATTTAAGGACACACAGACCATTTGCAGACATTTTAGGGTAAAGCAATACAATGGAGCTGACAAAATACATTGTTAAGTGGCTACACTAGGTGGATATCTTCCCAGCATAGCATGCTGGGAAGGTTAGTGAATGCTAATATGCATGCAGTACAAAAAAGAGCATTAAAAAATTACAGCTTGAATGAGGACATTCACACTATATTGCAATCATGGTAATTAGTGTTTGAGTAAAGAAATACATTGCATTAGCAAACATTAAATACCATAAAATGTGATGTTAAAGGATACAAATTCTTACCTTAATATAGTCCTTCTGCAGGACCTGGATAATGATCCCCAGAGCCTGGGGGGAGATGCCTGTCGAGAACTTAAGGTCCTGCAGGCTTCTCCCCATTGCCAAGTACCGCAACATGGTGACTAGCCTCTGCTCTGCAGTGATGGCTTGCCTCATGCAGGTATCCTGCCTGCTGATATAGGGGGTCAGCAAAGCCAACAAACGGTCAAAAATGGGGTCCGTCATCTGGAGAAAGTTCCTGAAATCCTCAGGATTATTCTCACAGATCTCATG